>JBBPMZ010000005.1:0-31077 GCA_038090575.1 Tylopilus cf. pernanus | reverse complement strand
CAAAATATTTTATTTTATTGTGTTTTTTAATGTGTTTCAAAAGTAAATGGGCAGTGAGGGGATAATGAGGGGATAATGAGAGGGTAATGGGGGGGTAATGAGGGTGATCAGAATGACTAGTCCACTGGCAACACACAATTCCATAGTGTAGATACAGTACATCAGTCTATGCCACAAACATTGTTTATCTACTTTGTGTAGATATTCAGCCAGTGAAATGGCTCACTAGAGGGGGCATCAGAATTGTGTATAAGCCATACAGCACCATAAAATGGTCGTGGTAAGCCATCAAGAGGACAATGTGATGACAGATTACCACCATGAACACACCTTGTAACTTTTGTACCCCTAGGAGAGAAAATGTCCTTCTCCAGTAAATGCTGAGAATCAATAATGCTTAGCTCCTTCCTCATGTCTCTCCTCCATGCTATCACATCAGTGTAGAACACTGTCTCCATGTCTTTATCACCACTCTCATTAGAGCTCATTCCATCACTGCCAAGTGTGCTCACGACATCAAATAGAAATTGCCATACTATACTATTATCCTCTTGTCTTTCTGTCTTTAGGGTTTGGGTGACACCATAATGATGTTCATATTTTATACAATTAGAAGATCCAAAGGCTGCCAACAGAGAACTTGAAGAAAAGCATACATTGAGTCTTCATTCATCCTTCCAAGCCTTCTGCAACTTGTGCTCTTTATCCATGGCTAATCTTGCAGCAACATCCTCCTCTGTTTCAACAGAATGGTTGAGGAGACAAGGCTTTCCAGCCAATAGTTGAGTTTTGATATAAGTGAACTTCTGACTGATCACATAAATCCAATATTCATCAGATCTTGGTTCTGTTGACCACCCTTCCTTGCACATCATTTTTTTAAGCTAGTGAACTAAGTGGGAAATGACAATTTTATTCCAGTCAGATGTCGCTGGCCAGTCAAAGTCCCACTGTAAATTTTGAGGATTGAGATCTCTACCACTATTCTCAAATGCTTGGACTTGTTCACAGGAAACACCAGGAACAAGGAAAAAATCCTCATCAGAGGTGACTCCAAAGGCCTCCTTAAAGAGCTTGCACACATTTTTCTAGAGTAAATCAAAGTCTAACTAGCCAGAACAAGTGAAGAGGCCTATGAGGTTCATATTCTGTTCCTGGTCAGATGCAACCTCTTTTTTGAGCTTGAAGACAGTCCTCAATTGTCTCTTAGGTAGGACAGGAGATTTTAGAGATTTCCTCCCAAGAGCGTTGCAAACCTCTTCTGCAACTATTTTGATATAGGCTTGGTCCAATGGAACTGAGAGCTGGGAAATCTGTGGACTCTCATGAGTAAGGAAGGTTACATAAACCCTGAAACATACATGGGTATCAGCTGATCTGGTTTGAGGCAAGGTGGGCTCATTATTTTCCTGTTAACTTATGAAGAAGGGAAAAAATAAATAGGCTAGGGGATATACAAAGATGCCTGCCAACATGGTGCCCAAAGAAACTTGCTGTGGACTGATAGAAGGATGAGGATGATTAGAAGAAGCTTTGCACAAGGGAATTGCAGAGCCAGTAAGGTCCTCATCTGAATCAAAATGGACTCAGGGGAATTGGCAGACCATATGAGGACTCAGGTTGGAAGGGACTCACCATGAAGGGACTGCAGGACTGCCAGTGGTGATGTCCTTGTCCAAATCAAAGTGAACGGTAATAGAAGCATTGACTCAGGGGGACTGACGGACTGGTTTGGAAGTATGAGGACTTAGCTTGAAAGAAACTCACCATGATGGAATTGCAGGGCCAGTAGTGTTCTCATCTGTATCAACATGAACATTTTCAATTTTGCACCTGCAGTACCCAGGACCTGGTAGGACCTGGTAGATTGATTTAAAAGCATGAGATGAGCAAACTGAAGTTCACTATGAGAAAGAGCCAGGGAGGTCATCATAGTCATCTGAATCAACATGCTTGTGAAATGGCTGAGGGGTTGTGCTTTTCTGCCAAGGAATTAGTAGAAGACAGGTGGGTCTGAAGATACAAACAAATACATTAAATCCACCAGAGAAAGTTGTGGTCATCTTCTGAATTCATGAGTTTCTTTGATGAGTGGTTCTCTAGACGCTTTTGTGTTTGTTGAGTAGGGAGGCAACTATACTATATTATACTTACTTGAATTTTTTTGAGCACTATGACATATTTTTGTGTAAGGACAGTGATCTCAGACTCATGGTCAGCCTTAAAAATGTCAAAATGTGCTTGAAAATGAGACTCAGGAATGGGTTTACCTTCATCCTTTGAGTGAGCACTTCAAGGCCACCTTCTGCATGATGCTTGGCTTGTTGCTCCACCTCTTCAGTCTTCTTCCAGAGTGAATGAATTTCTAACTCTAGCTGTGTGATCTTTGATTCTTGATCAGCAAGTGCATAGTTCACATTCTGAGTGTCCTTCACTATCTGCTCCAGCTTGGTAATTTGTGCAGTTTGATGCTGCTGTCTGTTTTGATTCATAGCCACCTGAAACATTCTCTGCTTTTGTGAAATGTCACTCTGTAGGGTTTGTGGATTAGTTCATCAATAATAAATTTGTTATAAATTTGTCGTTATTGTCTATACCTTGAGTGATGCAGATGTCCTTTGATATCATGCTTTCAAAGCATACATGTCTCTGTGAAGGACATTAAATTCATCAACCTCAACTAATATTACTTTGGGGCTCTGTTTATTTGTAGTTAGTGTTTGAAAGTCCAGTTGCATAACTGCTCCATAACTGAAACTGAACCTAACTGAACTGTCCATAACCGGTTATGGATCAGTTCAGTTATGGGAATTTTAGATTAGATCTGTTATGTTATGTAGAATCTAGAAATACACATAACTGATCATAACCAGTCATAATCAGTTCATAACCAAACCAGATTGTAGCCCCTATTTTTCTCTACCAATACCTACATCTACAAATATTTTCAGGACTTTACGGACTTTTCCTGATTTTCTATGTCCAATTTTCACTTTCCTCTCCCATTTGACATCCAACCCAGAATTGGTCTGATCTTGATCAAATCTTGGTCAATCTTTCCACAAATTGGATCAGTAGATAGCTCTAGATCTATACTAAAATATGTCCCTATATAGTTAAGCGTGGTTCCCACATTATCAGACTCAGTGTTAGTGTCTGCATAGATTAGATTTGAGGGGTATGAATATGACATACCATTTTAAAATACTCCGATCTCGATGATCTCTTGGTCGATTTGTCTAGAAATTGGATCTACTGGTAGCTAGGAGTGTATACTACATATGATCTTGCTAATGCTAAGCATGATAATCAGTTATGCACATATGGTGACCAGTTTTCAAAAAGCTGGTCATGACTAGTCACATAACTGATCATAACTGATCTTAACCAGTTATGGATGGTTCTAGTTTGGTTCTGGTGCATCAGGGACCCCTCCATAACCAAACTGAACTGGACTTTCAAACACTAAATGGGATGATTCATCTGTTCAGCAAGGCAAATGGAAAGCTAGTTCAGTCTCTATGGCATTCGCATACAGGACAAGTTCAAACAATTACAGTAAGCATACATTACAGATGATAACTTTGCACCCTACTCATGCATTGCAAGACTCATGACAATCCAGATTCTTCTCCTATTGTCATATCTTAGTGTGGAAGAAGCCACACCTGACACCTGACTCAAGGATGTTCCCTACCAGGTCAGGGACCAGGTCAGCTTTCCAGCACTCTCTTTGTGGCTGTCCTACTGATCCAAATTATGGTGAGCAAGACTGAAACCTACTGATTCATAAATGACTTATATGCATCTAGAATTGAGATATTGGCAGATGGGACCACTGGCTAAATATGGGCTATTGTCCACCCACACAGGAGCCAATGAACAATGTGCAACTCCTGTTGAAACAGCTGGTTGTACAGTATCAACTGATTGTGAGCGGACAAACAAGAGGCTGATTGGACTTCCAGGAAGGACAGGGATTGGCCATGGAAAGATTGATGGATACACCAGAGTTTCAAGAGGGGAATCTTCAGGTAGTGTTAACAAGGTTACACCAGCTAGCATGGACAATACACATCATGAGACTGCTGGAGAAAGGGAGATGCAACCAGATGAAGAATAACAGGTTGGTGTCAATGATTTGTGTGAAAGTAGTGAGGGGATGTGTTATGATTTTGACTTTTACCCCTAACTCTGATGGTCACTCCAACTTTTTACCTCATGTTTTCTAACTTGATCTTTACTTTCTATGATCACATGACCTACACATGTTATACTCCATGTCATGGCTATGCCTGGAATCTACTAATTGGCTGCCACAATTATGTTTCTATCTTTCATTTCTGTTATCAAGGCTATGTCTTATCTCTTATCTATGACTCATTCTGATTTCTTATCTTTGATAACGCCTCATGGTTGACTCATGGTGTACAGCCATTCCTTATCATTCAATCACTAATTTTTCCTTTATCATTGTACAATTTCCTATCTGGAAATAGGTACAAATATGTACAAACAGTAGTTTAGTATATAAAGGCTTGATGCTGCCTCCAGAGACTTCAGTAAAGTTCTCTTGGAGTTTTTGCCTCTCTTGAGTAACTACCACCTCTCCTCTCTACTACTTTAACAAGTTCCAAGTTCAAGGCTTGTTTTACATGTGTGCCATCAGAATATTGCGTACTTCTGTATGATACACTTAGTATCACAACAACATTGTAAAGTATTGCCTACTTTTGGTCTAACATCTACTAGATACTCAACTACATTCCTGATGAAAACTCATTCAACATTTGGTTGATTTTATATTACTATCTATTACTACTACTGACTAGGAGGGGGTTGATGATGGTGGAATAGAAAGAGTTGTCATGAGAAATCATCAGACTTTTATACTGGAATGAGTTGTCACCCCAAACGGCAAGTGTTGTGGCGTGTGGCATGATCACTTGCCATTTGGGGTGACAACTCGTTCCAGTATAAAAGTCCAATAATTTCTCATGACAACTCTTTTCCATTCCACCATCATCAACCTCCTCTAGTTGGTAGTAGTAATGGGTAGTAATGTAGGATAATAGACATTAGACCCATGGGTAATCAAGTAGCTTCATCCAAGGCTTGTCAGTCAGTTGTAGGGGCCTTGGTTCAGGATGCACTGTCCAACAAGTCTCAACACACACCAAAACTACCTTTGGACAACAGCAAGGTCAATAATCTGACAGCAGAACTGAACCTCATGACCCTCACACTGTCTACCACTCTCAATTCTTTGTGAGTAGTTTTAGTTTCAGTGAGTTTATAACTCAATCCTGTCTAGTGCTCCCTTGTTAGAGTCTCCTACTTGCAAGGAGTCAACAGCAATCAAAGATATTCTAGCCAGGTTTATCTTTATTGTGCCTGGTCTTCTTGTACTTATGAATTCCATTTAGAGGTTTATCAAGCACCTCTCCTGCTAGCAAGAAGTCCCCAGCTTCCCTAGTCAAGGACACCACAGAGAAGTATGTCTTTCTATATCTGGCAAACTCATTTATAATGATATTGCAGAGAAATCTTGCTGGAGAAAGAGTGTAATCAGCAGACACTCAATGCACAGAGTGCTGGATTCTATTGAGGTTGCCTAGTTGACCATTATGATGAACTCACTCTGGTTTCTGTCCTGCTAGGGGTATTAGGTGTCATGTTTTTTGGCATTAGCCATGCTGTAGCAGATCTTCTGTTGGCAATCATAGTGTTTGCAGGTCCAGTCCTAGGACCACTAAAAGACCATAGACTGGACCAGACCCTAAAATGGTCCAGTCCAGTCTGGTCTTTTATTGTTCCTGGTCTTGGTCTTTTTAATTTTGGAAAAAGAAAAAACTGAAAAAAAACCAGTTGCAACTGGTCTTTTTGTGCAACCAATTATACCCCCTATATGTACTCATCATACCCTATTTTGTGTAATTCTTCTGGAATTTTAGGAATTTATTTCAAATTTTTACACCCTCTGATCATCCAATAGATAGAATATATGACATATGACCCGGAAATGGTGATATCTTGATCATGTCTGAGCCGATTGGCTAGATCTAAGTCTCAGCACCTAGCCCTGGGTCTATACTATATTTTTCCCACTATGACTAAGTCTGATTCCCATGTTTACAGCTGTAGCGTACATTTCCGCATAGATCAGATTTTTATGACATCATAATGACATATGATTTTAAAATGCTCATATCTTGGCGATCTCTTGGTTGATTTGGCTACAAATTGGAGCAAGAGGTAGCTACTAATCTAATCTACATTTGATCTCACTGTAGCTAAGTATGAATTAATCTTGTGCATGTATGGCATCAAAAATTGGTCTAGACTGGTTTAGACCGGTCCTAAAATGTTTTAGAACCATTTAGGACTGGTTTTGAGCAGTCCAGTTTGGTTTTTTTTTATTCAGAAATTATTTAGGACTGGTCCAGTCTCAGTCTTTCTAAAAAAAGGCAAAAAAACCAGACTGGACTGGACCTGTAAATACTAGGCAATCACGACCCTTATTCTAAGCCTTACTTTCCAGATGGGTGGTTCAAGTGTTGAGGCTTGGTGTGACTGCATTCTCACACAAGTTCCCAAAACCATCAAAACCACTCTGTTGCATTTCAAGTTAGAAAGTCAAACTACTACCTTTGCAGTTTGCTGAAATGCAGCTGCAGCTACCTACCTGCATGCTCTATGAACACTCAGCCCTCATATCCCTCTCACTGCACAAACCAACCTCTGTCAAGCGACAGGCATTGCAATGCTCAGCTTGTTAAGGACCCCAACAATGGTTGCAGGCTCTCTATCAAATCCTTTGTCTACCACCACTTTCATAACTACCTCACTGGCCTGCTTGCCAGACCAGACCTTGAGGATCTCATGGATCAGCCATGCAATACCCTAATGCAAAATATATCAAGTCCACCAGGTTCTGTGAAGGATGTTTGGGACAGCGAGTTCATTCAGACATTCAAGGGACCTGGATTGACCTTATTTATTGATCATGATGATGAAAGATGGTATCCCTTCTTGCTGAATGTTGACTTCTTCAATCTAGAGAGGAATTCTCAGCATAATGCCAAGACATCTACTGATGTTATCTCATGTGCATGCCTCAATCTCCCACTTGATATCCAGTACAAGTCAGAGAATATATACCTCAGGCTTGCTGGAATTATCCCTGGACCTAGTGAACCTGCTAGTGAGCAGCTTAACTTCTTCCTTGACCTCCTCATTAATGACATGGTGAAGAGCTGGATGTGAGGTATTCAATTTTTGCACACTGCTTATCACAAGAAATGTGTTACTTGATCCACAATAGCTTGTGTCATATGTGATCTTCCCGCTGCATGAAAGACAGTCCAGACAGTGGCTGCTGCTACAAGTCATTTTTATTGTAGTGCTTGTCATTGCTTTCACCTGAAAACTCTAGGGTGAACTGATATTCACCATTCTGATTGGAAGTTTCAAGATAGAAATGTACTTCTACA
Organism: Tylopilus cf. pernanus; assembly: GCA_038090575.1. NCBI lineage: Eukaryota > Fungi > Basidiomycota > Agaricomycetes > Boletales > Boletaceae > Tylopilus > Tylopilus cf. pernanus. The sequence goes on along the minus strand of JBBPMZ010000005.1, from coordinate 23,584 downwards.
ATGTGCTAAATGGTATAGGGATGCTGGTTCATTGACTGAGTGCCATTACCTTTTGTAAAACATGGAGTACACTGGTTCTCCCTTTGGCACCTTCTATACTGGGATCCTGCCTGACATCTTGTAGTGGACACGATGCATTGCCTATTGGAAGGGCTTGCCCAGGCAGAGTTTCAGGAGCACCTAGGGCTCAATGCAGCTGTCACTTCCAAGACCCAGGCTGAGACAGAATCATGACCAGCATTCGCCTACAACTTCTCCCATGACTCCAGATCCTAAGAACACTACTCTCTCACAGAATGACCTCAAGCATATTCCAGTCATTTGTACCCTTCTTCTTCTGGCCACAGTTGACAACATGGTAGATGCAACAAGTGTGATGTCTGACTTGAAACAAAAGCTCATCATGAAGAACTCTCCCTTGCTCAAGTTCATAGCCTCTAGCCTTGGATTGAAATCCATTGGCACTTGTGGTACAAAAGTACTAAAAATGCATTGGGTAAATGCACTGGTCAATTGGGTATGTCAGTCCCAAGCTCAAGAGACTTGTATTTAAACTCAAATAGCATGAGAATAAACCAATGAATGTGGCACCCAAGGCTCAGACTTCCAGTCTGGAAGTTGTACAGTGCATTCAGGCCATCATAGAGAGTGCTGATACTCTGTCATGGCTCAGGTTAGATCCAATCTACATTGGTTATAAAATTAAAAAATTTTCATCTCAGGTTGGCAGTGCCTAGAAACTTTGGTGAAGTGAAGGCTGGGACCCTAAAGGCTGACAAATGGTGCACTATGTCCACAGTTTACATCCCCTTGGTGTTGGTTAGGCTATGGGGAGAGAGTTCAAAGCACCTGTCCAAGGAAGTTGCAGCTGAACTTCATGATATTCTGGATTACATGATGTACCTCATTCAAGCAATCTGCATTGCATGCTTGCACATTATGACAGAATCCTGGATCACTGCCTACCAAACATACATCCTGAACTGGTTGAGTTCACTACCAAAGATCCTACCCTCTGCTCCTTTCTATCCCAATGGCCATATGGCATGCCATATTCATGACTACCTCCAGCTCTTTGGCCCTGTTTGGTCATGGTGGTGCTTTCCCTTCAAGCACCTCATTGGCCACCTTCAGTGGCTTCCTATTAATTATCTCTTTGGTGTGTATTTAACTCAACAGATGTTGATACCACTTACTACCTCTTCCAGGTCAAGCAGAGGAAACATGCTTGAAGTTCTTCATATAGCATTCAAGACTGAAACAGTGGCTCTCACATTCTGAATAATTGCCTGCCATTAAAAAGTTAAGGAAGTTGTACACAAAGTATATGCCTGATGACACTGAAGATGAGAACCTCATCTGACCATCTGACCATCATGCTTCAAGTTTACTTGCTGTTCCAAGCAATCTACAGCCCCTGACATCCTATGGGCATGTGGCCTTTCATTCCCACTTTCAGACCAGAGGAGTTATTTATAGTTGTAATTCAACTGACATAGGTAATAGTCTCATCTTGTTCTACTCTTAAGAGTAGTGTTTTAAAGTCCAGTTGACAACTGGTCACACAACAACTGGACCAGACTTTTGATTGGTTGCAACTGGACTGCAGTTGTGGTTGCCCAGATATTTTATTTTGACCAGTTGCAGTTACCTTCCTTTCAGAAAATCAAAAAGACTGGTCACAACTGGTTGCAACCAGTCTTTTATGTAGCCCCTATGTTCCCCATATGTTCCCCCCATTCATGTCCACTTCCCATAATTTTTCAGAATTTTATATAATTTATTTGAATTTCTATGCTTCAATCTATGTCAATATCCCTCTGAGCCAACATCTGACCTAGTTTTGGTCATAACTTCAGATACTGTGGTCCGATCTCCACACTCTAGGAGTTAAATGTAGCTAATAGTATGTTGAATAATACCTCCCACTAATGGGAATCATGACCTGGTTTTGATCATAACCTTATATCCCCTGATCAGGTCTCTACACAATATAGGGATGAAATGTAGCTAATGGTATGTAGAACAATATTCCCCACTAGTAGAAACCATAGATCCCACTCTGTGAATTGATATAACTGAATATACCTCAATATGACCCCCTAAATTGACATCCATCCAGAAATAACTTATATCTTCTGATCATCTGATCGGACCACTATGTACTATAGAGATTAGATGTAGCCAATGGTGTGCAGAATAATTCATCTCACTGATGGGAAGCATAGATCTTACTATCAGAGCCGACATAATCAGATCTGGGTTACCATACAGTATATACTAACATGCATCCATAAACAAGTCATATCTGATGATCATGTGGTTCGATCTCTACGATGTATAGGAGTGGAATGTAGCGAAGAATGAGGGGAACAATATCTATCAGCCATACGAACCATGAAAACCACTTGGTCAGGGGTTAGGGGCCAGAAACAGGTTGCAACCAGTTGCAACTGATAAAAAAGACTGGTAGGACCGGTCCTAATCGGTCTTGGTTGCAGTCTGGGGCCTTTAGGACTTTATTAGGACCGGTCTGGGACCAGTTGTATGCTCAGGGGGTCAAAAAACTGGACCAGACTGGACTTTAAAACACTACTCAAGAGAGCAGAATGCCAGTCCCTGGTTGCATCAAGTATATATTTTAAAGATTGTAACAGTATTTGGTTTGCTGTCCATTGTCATCTTCCAGCACCTGAAAGGACAATCAACCCCTACTGTCACTACCCATACTTTCCAGCTTGGCTTTACTTGGCTTCATTATCAACAGATCTTGAACTATGTAGTCCCTCTCTCTCAAGTACTATCACATATAGTATGATGGCACTTTTCTGCCAGTGAGAAGTTGGTGGTAGTCTTAGCATTAATGATGGTGAGCTTAATATTCTCCTGTACACTAATGCTAACCTGCTTTCTGACAGGATTAACTTAGTGGAGAAACACTATGCAGCTGGTACAATAAATCTATTGATGTGTTCTAGATTGACATTGGGTAGTAGAGCAATTGTTTGCCTAATATGGTAGTTGTGGGTAGTTGTGGTTGCCCATTCAGGCATGGGAACTGGCTTACTTGTTCCAGTTTATAATCGCTCCTGAGACACCAACATACAGTACTTAGACATTTCCAAACCAAGTATGTGTTAATTGTGAGACTGGCCCTTGCCATTTGAGAGTGCTAATTTCCTACATGGTACCCAAACATGCCACACCAAACCTTACTGATAGCAAGTCAAATTGACTCTTACCAAAGTTCAAGCAGCCTGGTGCATGGTAGAAAGATGGGCAGGTGACAAGATCACCTTCCTTGACCTTGAAAGAGAGTTATCATCTCTCAGAGTCTATGACTATGCTGAATGGAAGGAAATTTTCAAGAAAATTAAAGTTGCCTCAGATCCCAGTGAAGAGCATCCCGTTTCTCCAGTTAACATTGTAGTGGAGGAGGCCAAGTGACAAGGCATCTCCCTGCTGGACAATGACAATGCTGCAAATGCTTTGGGAACTCATTTGTCTTCATAGTCTTGTAGAGGTAGGGGCTTGTGCAAACACTGAACTTAACTCACTATGAACAATTACTTGGATCTTGCCATAGAAGAGAATGAGGAGGACAATGAAGATGAATTAGATGATGAGCTTCAACAAGAGCTGGAGCACTTGAGGCAACCTGGGCAATCGGGAATGCAGGTCTTCACCAGTGACATCAATGACATTGCTGATTGTTATACAACTGAAACCCATTCTCACCCCTTGCATCATGATGACTCCCCAGTGTCTCCTCAGACTCAATGCTATTATGTACATGAATTTCCATTCCAGTTAGTAGTCTTTTACTGTCTGGCTCATGGTAACTCTAACTACATCACAGAATACACCACCCATTACCTTTTCAAATATCTCGAGCCACACATGACCAGGGTTCTCGTCATCCCTTGGCTGCCCTGAAGACTCTATGTAGAGTCACCTGGTTGTCAAGAAATAGTTCTTAATGACACTATAGACATTTTGGTTGTACCATGCAAGCATCTGTATGATTCTTCAGAAGAGAAAAAACTCAGGATGCATGCTTTATTTGACTATCATATCACCCACAATGCACACTTGAACCTTACAGCTATCTCTAATATGAGGGGAATAGTCACATTTTGGTGTGGCAACTGCAACTATTTTATTGGTCTACTTTGTCTATTGATCAATTCAGACAATCTCAAGCACATCATCATTCTGCCTCCAGAAGAAATACTACTATTTGGAGAATCTGGCATCAACTGACCTTTCATAGAATAAACTTGCACCCTCTTTTTCTTGCAGTTCTGGGCAAAAGAAGACATTGTCCACTTGTTGTCTCTGGAACTACTCAGCCAGAGAGCGAAAGTTGTCATTGTCAACCTGGAATCACAATCTGTCAAGCTATGCTTTGACAATCAAATGTATCAGTGCTCCCTCTTCGAGTTGGAGCAATGCTGTGTAGTGTTTTAAAGTCCAGTGCAACTGGTCAGGCAACTGGCAACTGAACCGAACTATTGATCAGTTGCAACTGGACTGCAGTTGCAGTTGCCTGGAATTATTTATCTGACCAGTTACAGTTGCCTAGATTTCTGAAAATTCAAAAGACCAGTCACAACTGGTCGCAACCGGTCTTTTCGGTAGCCCCTATGTATCCCATATGTTCCCCTTATCCATGTACACTTCCCATAATTTTTTTAGAATTATATAATTTTTATTTGAATTTATACAGATCAATCCATTTTGGTACCCCCCTGATCCAACATATGACCCAGTTTCGATTATAACTTCTGATCCTGCAGTCCGATCTCCACATGTCATAGGAATGAATTGTAGCTAATAGTGTGTAGAACAATGTCTCTCACTAGTAGAAATCATGAATCCCACTGTGTGAATTGTTATGGCCAGATTCGGGTCAGCATGTAGTCATATGCCCTCCTGACTCAACACCTGACCTGGTTTTGACTATAACATCTGATCCTGTGCTCCGATCCTCACGCTCTATAGGGATAATATGTAGCCCGGGGTATGTAGAATATATTACCTCACTATGGGAAATCATGAAACTCACTGTGTGAACCGATATAGCCAAATCAGGGTCATATGTTCCCTGAACAGACATACACCCTAAAATACATCATATCTCTTGACCGTGTGGTCCGATCCTTATAATATATAGGAGTTAGTTGTAGCTAGGAACGTAATATACATTATCCATCTATAGATCGAAGCCTGAAAACCAGTTGCAGACCAGTCCTGGACCGGTTTTGGTTGAGACTGGTTGCAACTGTTAAGACCGTGCTGACCTCCAGTGCGAACTCCGATGAATAGGGGCTTCGGAGCTCTGGAGGTTGGGGTAAGGACATCGGGTTCAGCTTATGTGCTGCCCCCTTGCTAGTGTCGTGTCCTAATATTTCAGAGATGGAGTTCGGAGGAGTTCGGAGTAAAGAGCGACAAGATTAGGAAGGAATCATAGAGTCGTCTAAGTTGATAATCAAGCTAAGGTTACAGGTAAGTAACTACGATTTATATACTTGGAGAAAGACACTGGATTACTAAAGCTATGTAAGAGCTGAGTAAGACTGAGTAAGACGGAGAACGAGTAAACCGGAGGGAATCGGATATGTACGAATGCCGGAGCTGTGCTCCTAAGCGAACACAGGTATCAGAGTACTTACAAATCAGAACTAGTACAAAAGGAGAAAACATTGGAGTAACATCAGAGTAAGCAGAGATCATGGAGTTAAGCGGAGAATCTAGGAGTTGATCGGAGATGTCGGAGTAAGCTAGGAGTTGGGAGAAATGGTATATGACAGCAACTGATCAAAAAGACTGGTAGGACTGGTCTTGATCGGTCTCGGTTGCGGTCTGGGGCCTCCAGGACCTTGCTAGGACTGGTTCGGTCTGGTTGCATGCTCTGGGGGTCAAAAAACCGGACTGGACTGGACTTTTAAACACTAATGCTGCGTGTTCTCCATTGGAGAACAGGTATGAATACTAGTCAGTGCTGATCATGGCCATGTGGGCATAGTAGTCATGGCGATCTGGGAAGACAAAAACAATCACTATTTCAAATGTGAACTCTGAAGTAAGTCATGGACCATTACCTCACTCAGACTTTGTTTGAATGTTTTGTAGCAATAGGCATTTACATTCTTCCTTGAAACCTTCTGTCCCAATATGCAGTGGACATCTCACAATCCAACACTTGCTGCCACTCACCTTCCACAACCAAACAACATGCAAGCCTTCAACTCGGCAATTTGGCTCATATTGTCAATGGACTACACCATGGTGCCATGGGTAACATTGTCTGAATAAATGACAACATTATTTCCATCAACGTTCCCAAGGATGAGAATGATGACCAACTTGTCAATCCAGAACAGAACTTGCAGGGTGAATTAGCTGCTGCTCACATCTCAAAGGTCATGTCTATGCCACCTGCCAACCTTCTTAGTTTCAACTCTGAAATGGGGTATGATGTATTCATTGGAGATGAAGTCAGAGTTCCAAGAGGCCCCTTCTGGGGTTGTCAAGGAGTGGTGAGGCAACTTCACAGCAAAGAAGCTTGCCTTCAGGTTGTATTCTCTGATGCCAGGTTCATGGTAAGTCTTTTCTCTATTTTTATTATTCTATGAAATGATATATGCCTCCTTCAGGCGACCATTTCCATAATGTTTTGCATCAAGTTTGCCAACTTCATTCAGCACAAGGCAAACCAGATGATCAGAAAGGAAGTTTGGGTGATCTCTGGGGAGTTCAAAGGATGCCGAGTGATGCTAAATACTATTGGACATGAAAGTAGCCTGATATCCCTCTATGGCCACCCCACATTGAACATTGCTAATCATGCAATCATTTCACTATGAGTTCTTCTTGTGCTGCCCAAAACTCAAAATTTAGTCATGTTCTTTCCTTCAATTCCAGTGTTCTCTTAACAGGTTGCATGTTGAATGGGGGTTGCCTACAGGATCTGATGGCACGTATCTGCAGCTCATTTGTGTCAGAGACTGCAATAGTACATAAGACAACACCCTCATATAGAAATAGGCTCAGTATGGTACGGAGTCCATGACTAGTATTATCACACCTGTAGAAATAGGCTACAGTGTGTAAGTACATGATACATATAAAGGATAGAAGGATCAATCTCACCTCAGTATGGTATGGAGTCCATGAGTGAGGTGAAGACACATCAAAATCTACTTTATCTACTCGACAATTATGTAATCTGGAAGTGTCCATGTCTGTGTCCATTTAACTATACAAAGAATAGTAAGAATAACTCAACACTCCCTCTTTAAATGGATGGGTGTAAACCTAGTTTGAAAGTGAAATGTTTAGCCTTAATATAATACTTAATAAAGCTTTAGTAAGAGTGTCTGCAATCATGTCTGTTAAAGGGCAGAAAATGAAAGAAATAGACCCATTCTCAACACTGAAATGAATAAAGTGGTAATGAATATCAATATGTTTTGTATGTGCATGATAGCTACTGTTGCGAGTTAACATGATAGCTGCTGATTGGTTGTTGCCAAAGAGTGTGGTCAGGCGCGAGAGGGGCTGACTCAGAAACATCTCAGTGATAAGTCATCAGAGCCAGAGAGCCTCCTTTGCAGCATGAGTAGCAGCAACATATTCAGATTCAGCCATGGACAATGTGACAAGCTCTTGCTTTTTCAAACCCCAGAGAATTGCTCCCCTGTTGATGAGGAAAGTGAAACCGGTAATCACTTGCCAGTGTTCCTGAGTATCTCCGTCTGCATTAATGTATCTAACTAACCCTTTTCAAGTTGTCTCTGTCTCAAATGTCAGCACAAGCATCTGAGTACCAACCAAGTATTTATAAATCCACTTTACTGCCTCCCAATGGTCCCAGCCAGGGTTGTTATTGAACTGGGCCACGAACGAAGTAGCAAAGGCAATATCAGGGTGGGTACCAGCAGCTACTAGGTGGATGAGAGAGCTGGCAGCCTGATGATAAGGAATGTTGCACATACATGCAATCTCACTAGTCAACTTAGGGCATTGTTTCTCTAATAGTTGAACGTGCAGGTCAAGGGGAATCGCAACCGGTTTCACCTCTGTAAAGTTGTACTTAGCAAGTACTAATCAGTAAATCACATCTTCCTTTGGAGTACTCCACAATATTGTCAAGCACTCATAGTTTCACAGCAAGGTCTGGGCTGGAGAGCCACTCCAAGAAGAGGATATACTATGAACTGCTATGAGCTACTATGAGAAGCAACCATACACACAATGTGAGACAAGTAGTTACTACTGTAGAATGACTTGCTGGAAAAGTGTGGAACTCCTCAACCTGTACCGTTTTGTGGAAACCATCGAGAATACAGTTATACTATGCAATCTTATCAGTGAGTCAGGTTTGAAAGTAAATAACAAAGATAAATAAATACTGCTGCCACTACAAGGGCCACACAAGGCAGAGGGACTGAGGTACAGAAGAGATCAGGATGCCTATCCACAATACAATAGTTGTCAACATAAAAAAACTCTGTGAGTACTTGCTTCAGTATGTGCAAAATTTTTTGTTTTCCCCTGGATCAAGTAATGGGATCAACCTATTGAATGAATAAATAAGCATACTCACATTTTCATCAAAACCACCCTGTAAAAACATGAATTAGTTGAGGAAACCAGCAGCCTTGGATTTGACCTACTGGTGCAATAAGGTTATATGCAAATGGTGCAAGACCGAGGGCCACTGACTTCAGCTCTGATCGCCATGTTGAAATGTCAACAAGAAGCTGTGGTCAGATTGAATGACATTTATTTTCAATTTGTAATATTGAAACGTACTAGTGCTGCCATGTCGTTCTTATGATCCAGCCAGTATCCTAGGATATTGTCAAACTTGACACTCCACATGCAAAATTCACCTGACTCAAGCATCAAACCACCTTGCGACCACTCCATGACAGTCGTGACAAGAGACTCTGTCACCAATGTTTTGAGATTGCAGGACTTCAATGGGAAAGGGTTTTTCAAGACATGTGCAATTTGACAGTTTTTTTTTGCATCTTCCAGGAGCCTGAGGTCCTTCCACATTGGTGGATAAAAGGCAAGTGTATTGGGAGCTGCTGGGTCATTCTTGTTTTTCTTGAAATTCCATGGAACATGTGAATGCGGCTCAACATTCACCTGGGCCCAATTGACACTATTCAAATTCAATTGTGCTGGATCCATGGTGTTGTGGTTAATGCCAATGGATGTGTTCATAAGTCGAGCAGGTTGCAGAGGGATGGGATGCCCATTGGTCTGACTCGGATGATAAGAATCAAGGATATCAATGACATCGCTGTGAGGCCCAGTGGCATTCTGGCAGCCTGATTAGCCCTGCTAGTAGTAAAAAAAGGGATTTAAAAAATACAGTTTCATCATCCAGTTGTCCAATGAATTGCTGGGCAGCATCATCGTTTTTATCCCGTGAATAATCGAATTCTGGCTTAGGAGGAAGAGAAAAACATGGCGAAGTGAGGGATTAGCTTCAACAATGGTTTGATGCTCCTGAGAAAATCGTAGAGCAAAATTCAGCTTTTATCCCAATACATGAAATATCATACCTGGGTGACTAGTCTCCCACCAATTAGTGGCACACCAACTGTCATCTCCTTTGTTTGAGCTCGATATTTCTACCTCTTTGCCTGAGTCAGAGGCTGTGCTATGACCTGAGTCACTTTTATCCTTGTCGCAGTCAGCAGCCAGGGTGGTTCAAACAAGCTGCATGAGTAGAAGGAACATGGGAATGAAACTGAGATCTGGGAACAAGAGCTGACTCTGCTAAAAGAACCAGATTGATTTGGCCATCACTGACATCCATAAGCCAACCTCTCAGGGATGCATGAATGCTGGGAAGACTAGTGAGCAGCTGGGAAGCCCGTCATTGAATATCACAGTTGAGCATGGATGGCAGTCTCAAAAGTGGATGAGAAGACAGCTTAGACGACCAAGTTTTGGGCTTCCATATTCCAGCTGATGTGTGGTTAAGATTCTCAAGTTGATCATGAGGGTTGGAATCAGTGGTAGCAGGAACAAAACCAAAGCATGAAGAATCTGATAGAGAGTATTGACGAGAAACTGGCAATGGTGCATCTGGTGCTGAAATCAGTGTCTCTGCCAGCCAACAAGGTGGCAGAAGTGGATTGAACTGACATACCAGTCAGCCAACTGCTGAGTACAATGTCAACCTCACCTTCTTGGCATCTCATCCCTTTTTAACTTTCTCTGGAGCCAGGGGGTTGTTGGTCATACCCTCAGGGATATCGGTTACCTTCCTGGATTTCCTGGCTGTCCCTTTGAGTATGGATCTGATTTTCTCTAGTGAGACAAGTCTTCCTCCTGACCCTGCTCTGGGCCTGCTAGAACAATGGGGTTGTTCCATACTACTACTATGCAGTTGGCTTTTAGAGTCTTCAACCTGAGGAACATTTCTGTGGTGTTTCTGTTCTGGGACCCTGACATTGGTCACTGCCACATCGCAGCTATCAGTCATAGTATGAGGCCTACTAGACCTGGGCTTGTTTTTAGTTCCATGTAGTATTTACAGGTCCGGTCTGGTCTAGTTTTTTTGCCTTTTTTGGAAAGACTGAGACTGGACCAGTCCTAAACAATTTCTGAATCAAAAAAAAACCAAACCAGACTGCTCAAAACCAGTCCTAAATGGTCCTAAAACATTTTAGGACCGGTCTAAACTGGTCTAGACTGATTTTTGATGCCATACACACACAAGATCAATTCATACTTAGCTACAGTGAGATCAAATGTAGATTAGATTAGTAGCTGAATCAACCAAGAAATCACCGAGATATGAGCATTTTAAAATCATATGTCATTATGATGTCATAAAAATCTGATCTATGCAGACATGTACACTACGGCTGTAAACATGGGAATCAGACTTAGTCATAGTGGGAACAAATATAGTATCAACCCAGGGCTAGGTGCTGACACTTAGATCTAGCCAATTGGCTCAGAAATGATTGAGATATTGCCATTTCCAGGTCATATGTCATCTATTCTATCTACTGGATGATCAGAGGGTGTAAAAATTTGAAATAAATTCCTAAAATTCCGGAAAATTACACAAAATAGGGTATGATGAATACATATAGGGGGTATAATTGGTTGCACAAAAAGACTGGTTGCAACCAGTTTCTTTGTGGTTTTTTTTTTTTCAAAATTGAAAAAATTAAGACCAGGACCAATAAAAGACCAGACTGGACTGGACCATTTTAGGACTGCTAAAATGGTCCAGTCCAGTCCAGTCTATGGTCTTTTAGTGGTCCTAGGACCGGACCTGCAAACACTAGTTCCATGAGAACAGTGAGAAGCCATTGAACAGAGTGGGTGGTAGAGTTGGGAGAGAGAAATAATCAGTGGGAAGAGGGCCAAGGTCCATTGGAAGTGGAATCAACATGATTTTATATGGAGACTGGATCAACACATATGATAACACATTAACATCGCACTCGACTTGAAGTCACTGAGATATGCATTGTGTCGGACAGAGGAAAGTCCAATAATTCAAAGGGAGTCATAAGACAAGTGCTACAATGACATACAAAGAACAAAGTAGTACATAATAGCATGTATATAGAAAATCTGACCATGGGAAAATACCATGACTACCTGTGTTTGAAACATTTGTTTGGTTCAGGGGGATTATACAAACTTTGGACACCATTGGAGAGCACAAGCCATTTCTGAGATGTCAATGGCCCAAGATTGGCAGTGGAAGGATGAATGGGTTTACAAGAAGAATTAATAAATTTCCTGAAATCGGCTTAAAGACCCCGCATTTCTGCAGATTGTTTGTTTTGCATCTCAGGCTTGGACAGGAATTCATCAAATATGCTAAGCACATCTGAAAAATGAGCTCTCTGATTCATCTCCCCTTGCAGGCCCTCTGAGAGTATCTTGCGCCATTTATTCATAAGATAAGATCTTTGAAGTACAGTGAGACTTGGGAATGGAAATCTGTCCAACTTGAATGATCATCCCAGAGGAGCAAGGAGGCTTTGGCATTGCTGGCAGTTGTAAGATTTATTGTGGTATCGTCACTCCAGTAACCAAGGATGGTTGACTTGGGATCAACATGAGTATGTTCATGGCTGAGGGGGCCATTATATAGGATCATGATCCAGAGCAAAACATAAAAAAGGGACTCAATATCATCTACATGTGTGTGTTTGACTGTCATGTTGTTGTTGAGAAACACGCAAGTATTTGACAAAGTCTTGCAAGATGCATGGGGACTTTGAGATGCCTGCTGGACTAGTCCTCAGATTTGATGAAGGAGTCTTACTATTGACATGAACAGAAGTGTTCCCTAAATATAACGCGACCGAAATGTTAAGTAAGATTATCTGGTATAGACATCAATATATGCTATTGACTTATGCCTCTTGAACCTGTACCACCACCATCCCCCCATGGGAAAGTGGACCCAAAGCCCAAGCATACCTGTTTCTCCCAGTTCCCCTGTGAGGTCCATCTCTCAGACATTGGGAGGTCCTTCCACTTCTTTCCTGAGGGCACCTTCTGTGCCAAATTCCTACCCCCCATCCTCCCTTCTTATGTTGTAAAGCACTTCCTGGCTAAACCCTTCCAATGGTCCCTCCAAGAGGAAGGCCTTCTTCATACCCACCATTCCCATCACCTGCCCCAAGAATGCTGATAAGGCAATCCACTGGGTGATATCATTATTCCACACCTTCAAGTCACTGCTCTACCCTGCCACTCTTGATGCTGATACTAGGAGGGTCCTCCCCCCCTTTGTCAAGCTTTACCAGAACAACATGCTGCTGCACTTCCATGTGCAGGCCCTTTGGGCAAAATCCTCCTCCCCACCTACAAGAATGCTGGCTCCCCCCCAGGGGGCAGTGACCCTATCCTCCCTGCCTAATGCCCCCAGCCCACCCAATTTGGCTACTGCTATGGAAGTTGCAGAGCTCCACAAGGAGGTAAAGGAGCTTCAAGCTATTATTGCCACCCTATCTGCAAGGCTTCCTTCACCCATTCCCACATCCCCCATGGCCACTCCCACAGTGGTCCCCACTGCCCATTGCTCCCCATCCCCATCAGCTGCCTCCATAGACTCGGCTGTTAGCCAAACCACCCCACCCACCTGGCCTATCCTCTAGAATGCCTTGAACTCCCATCAGTGTCCCATCTGGCTCAAAAACCACATGGACTCATCTATGATACCCATCCTCCATAACTGCGTCCCTAATAATATTGACCAAGTCGTCAAGATATGGTCCATCCATGCCCCATCCCTGTACATTGGTTTTGACTCCAACAGAGACCTCACGGTTTCGTGCAACTCCCTGCTGGACATCATTGACACATCCATCATAACTCAAATGCTGAACAAAGTAATCAAGAAATCCCTCATGTCAGTCAAGAATGACCACATGGAATGGGAAGAGTGGCAGACCCTCCCAAGATATTCCTATCCAAACTGTGCCCCATTGGTCCCCCCCACCACTACCACACTACTATCTACACTGGAAGCAGCGCCTAAAAAGCACAATCAACATCCCTGCAACAAGTGATGATGCTTGGTTTCCATTAACCCACCATTAACCACATGTACACACTGGCCCCAACCAGACCAAACCACATCACAACTTTTATTTTTGGTAACACCTCCCTAGTTCAGAGGAGGTTCACTGATAACTACATACCAACCACAAAGGGCAACAGCCTGTAGGGCCTTATTACCTTTGTATCTGTATTTACATGCATGTACTGGCTGACATGGGCCTCAGCTTGCTGGCCAATAAACACAGATTCCAAAAAAAAAATGCTACTGACTTACAGTACTGCCCACACTATACTCTTCATTCTCAGTCACCTCAGCACCAAATTCCCAGTCAAGGAGGAGCCCATGTGAACTACCATTGTCTAGGTCAGCAATTGTGATATTGTGAAGGCTGCAATCTCTGTGCAAGACGCCTGCAGCAGCAGCTTCTTCTAATACTGTTGGATTAATGGATTAGTTTGTGATTCAATTAAATCAAAGTAAGATGGCAATACTGTGGATAATGTCTCGAAGAGATGAAATAAGCTCTTTCTTTATTTTGAACATGGTCAAAGGTCTTGTGTATGGTGTCATAACCAGGCAAAGGTGTACTCTCCTGGCTTTCATTTTTGATTGCCATTTTTCATCCCTATACCTCTCCATATTGTCATCCACTGTGTCTGCCATGACAATCCAGTGGCTGTGGATCTTCGGGACACTGATGACATGCTGGAGCTTGCACATTACGTTGACTTTGTTTGGAAGTTCTCAATGTGGTGACAAGCACACCCAGTGATCTTTGATGATGTATAGTACACTGTTTCTTCGAGCAAGATAGCAAATGGTTCCTCTGCCCAGGAAACCTGGGCTTGAAAACAGAATATCAACAATCTCATACAGGTCATCACCAATGAGTATTGTCCTGATTGTAGGGTGGGACCTGGTCTCAGTTACAGGTTTCTGAGATTTTGCACTGCCTAACAGGAAGCCGAGCAACCCATGAATTCAGGCCAGTACCAGCCTTATTATCATAGTAACATTTTAAAGTCCAGTCTAGGACTGTTCAAAACTGGCAACTGGACTGGACCACAACTGGTCGCAACCGGTGCACAGCCACCCCCTATCTATAGTACTATCTGGGGTAATATTTGGTGAATTTTCCTGATTTTGTTGACATTATTTGAGCCATATATCACTCAAAATCCACTTTTCTATGTCAAAAATTCATATGTTATACAGAAAATATTTATATCTCAGTTAATTTGGGGTTACCCCCCCTCATACTATAGAAATAACATGTAGCTATCACTGTATAGAATAATTCATCTCACCACTAGAAGCCATGATACTCATTGTGTGATTTTATATAAGTGAATCTGGGTAGGTATGTAGTCATGTACCCCCTAAAACAACATCTGACCTGGAAATGTTCATAATTATTGATCCTGTGATTGGATTTTAATGATCTAGGGGAGTACTTTGTAGCTAAGGGTATGTAGAATAATGTTTAGTATTCGTGCGAACCATGGTTCCCATGTGTCCAGGGGCTATGGACCGGTCCGTGCAGCAACTGGTCACAACTGGTTGCAACTGATAAAAAGACCATTTAGGACCGGTCCTAATCGGTCCAGTTGCGGCCCCAGGCCTTCAGGAGACTCTTAGGACCGGTCCTGGTCCGGTTTCCTGGTCAGAAGGCCAAAAAACCGGACCAGACCAGATTTTTAAACACTAGTCTTGATATTGAAAGCAGATGAAATGGCACCACCAGACCGATCTTAGAAATAGATGTGGAGCTTGACACCATTGCAAATGGACAACCCTAGGACAAATCATCTCCAGGGTTGCTTGAGAAATGTGATGTATGCTTTTGTGCCCATCATCTTACTGAGGCATTTCGCAGGCTGAAAAATCTCCTTTGTGTACTCCCCAAGTACCTTTGGACTTCACCAAGTAACTTCATCAACAGTCATTGTAGAGTTGTCAACAAGGACAAAATCAGGCTTCTGAACATAGTTTGTCAACCCTGGCATTGGGTTATAACTCCACTCGGCCATCCAGAACCGTTCAGTACCATCTTTCATAATAGAGGGGACCTTTTTCTTGATGGCAAGGGTGAGGGAATTGAAAAAGTGGGCAACAAGTTGTTCAGAGGTGGGTAGACAAATACCGGCCAGGGGTGGTGGGACTTTGGGAGAGGGACAAGTTACAGTGCCAGTGGCAAGGAGTGGGGTGGGCTGGGAAGACACACTTAGTGAAGGTGTTATTTGGGCACTGGGGGGTAGGGTCACTTTGGGAAAGGAGCTAATCTGGGAGGTGCTCAATGTAGGTGATACTGCCATGGTGGGGTGACTGGTGGGATCAAAGGACCACCTCCATTGTTTCATACTAGAATCATACATTGACCAATTACCCTGAGAAGGTGGCTTTGTGGGGGAAAGGAAGGTGTGGATATGCATTGGAATAGACTTTCATGGAACAGTGAGTGATTCAATTGAGTTGAGAGGAAGGATTGACTGCACTTCACAAGAAAAGGAGGAAAATATGGTGTCAATGGTGTATCCAACTTGAAGTATTCATATGGCAGCAGAAGGAGATTCATGAATAGTGTTTAAAAGTCCGGTCCGGTCCGGTTTTTTGACCCCCAGAGCATGCAACCGGACTGAGACCGGTCCTAGCAAGGTCCTGGAGGCCCCAGACCGCAACTGAGACCGATCAGGTCCGGTCCTACCAGTCTTTTTAGTCAGTTGCAACCAGTTGCAACCAGTCTCAACCAAAACCGGTCCGGGACTGGTTTGCAACTGGTTTTCAGCCCTCATACTGTAGATAGATAATGTAGATAACACCCTTAGCTACAAATACCTCCTATGGATTGTAGATATCCGATCGCACGAGCAAGAGATATGATGTATTTTAGGGTGTATGTCTGATCAGGGGGCATATGACCCGGATTTGGCTATATTGGTTCACACCGTGGGCTTCATGGTTTGTATTAGTGAGACGATATGTTTTACATACTCCTGGCTACATATTGTCCCTATAGAGCGTGAGGATCGGAGCACAGGATCAGATGTTATAGCCAAATCCGGGTCAGGTGTTGAGTCAGGGACTACATACTGACCCATATCTGGCTATATCAATTCACACAGTGGGATTCATGATTTCTACTAGTGGGAAACATTATTCTACATAGGTCTAGCTACAGTTCATTCCTATAATGTGTGGAGATCGGACCACAGGATCGGAAGTTATGATCAAAACCAGGTCATATGTTGGATCAGGGAAAATGGATTGATCTGTATAAATTCAAATAAAATATAGAAATTTCTGAAAAAATTATGGGAAGTGTACATGGATAGGGGGAACATATGGGCTACATAGGGGCTATCAAAAAGACCGGTTGCGACCGGTTGTGACCAGTCTTTTGAATTTTCAGAAATCTAGGCAACTGGTCAGATAAATAATTCCAGGCAACTGCAACTGCAGTCCAGTTGCAACCAATCACCAGTCCGGTCTGGTTGCCAGTTGCCTGACCAGTTGCCAACTGGACTTTAAAACACTAGGTGTGATTGGAGCGGTGGAATTAGTAAGCCAGTGATAGTAATACCTTAATGGGGCTTAAACAGCTAAGGTGGTAGTCCAAAGAAGGAACTATGAGTGAAGGGAGTAGAGTGATGTAGGACAAGAACGAGAGCAAAAGGGAAATCATAACACAAGCTGGAGCTGGACCTTCCAGGTGGTCCACTCCTTACTGGACATGTCAAGCTTAGATAGTTTAACCTCCTCTGTCGTAGTGCTAGACATTTGAGCAAATATATGCATGGTTTTGACATGAGTAAATGCGTATGATCTGTAAAATTAGAGCATGGGGCTCATAACCTGTAGAAATAGGCTCAGTACAGTACAGAGTCTGTGACTAGTATTAGCACACCTGTAGAAATAGACTACAGTGTGTAAGTACATGATATGAAGGATAGAAGGATCGATCTCACCTCAGTATGGTATGGAGTCCATGACTGAGGTGGAGACACATTGAAATCTACTTTCAAGTTATGTAATCTAGAAGTGTCCATGTCCATGTCCATTTAACTACACGAAGAATAGTAAAAATAACTCAACACCCCATTGCCCTGAGCCTCATCTTCGATTGTACTACCCTCAGACAAGGACTCAGCATGGACAGTGACACTTGCTGATGTAGTAGAAACCCCCTTGCAGGTGATCCCAGACCCTCACAGTATGTCACAGATTCTGATCCAAACGTATGTAAATGATCCTCTAATATTTTGCTACTCAGGTCAAGTAGCCTGGCTTTTCAATGACAAGTTCTGTGACTTTGCCAACTTGAACTACCATCTTGCATTCAATGTTGACCTTGGTTTCCAGCATAGGATCCTTCAAAAATTGCATGGCCCATACCACCTGTCCTGATTGGTTTTGCAGTCCTTCAGGCCCAGCCCTAGAAGGCCATATCTTAGTCACCATCCCAGGACACAACAGGGGCTCAGAGAAACAACCACACCTCATCCCAGCAAAGTTCTTAAAGCCCACACTCACCAGTGGAAGTGGGGTAGATAAATATGCACTCATACTGGTTGGTGAGCATGTGGGTAGAATCCTTCCAATCAAGAAGTATTGAAGAAAGAAGAATGTGTTATTGGAAGAATCCTGGTATGCATGCAATGATATTTGTCCAGCTTATCATTTCATTCATTCATTGATTTACTGTACTCTATGTACTAGTCATTCCAATCACCCTCATTATCCCCTCCCATTACCCTCTCATTACCCCCTTGTTACCCCCTTGTTACCCCCTCACTCCCCATTTACTTTTGAAACACATTGAAAAACACAATAAAATAATATATTTTGATATAGCTTTTGCCAGGCTTAAAATATATTATTTTGACAACCTTATAAGTTCTCTCATAATGATTTATTTTATCAAACTCTCAAAATAAAAATATATTAAGCACAGCATCAACAGATAATCTTATCAAGGGCATTTTGACTGCCATAAAAGGTAATATAACAGATTTTTTTTTGTCTACTTCAAAATTTATCTCATAAGTTATTCTTATGAGAGACATTCTGACATGTCCAAAAATGAAATATATTGTTAGTGTCACAATAGAATTGTAAAATATCGTATGTTGAATTACATTTTCAATTCCATAAAAACAGCTTTAAAATGTTGAAAACCCCAATGTGTTATATGCACATGATTTTTGCATGTACCCATCAGCTCAAATAAAAGAAACAAGTATAGGACAGGGAGATTTCTTTGGTGTGAGTATTTGAAATGAAGACACATGTAGTTTTATTAAAGCAGAACATGTTACAATCACAATCACTATGATTAACATCTCAAACAACTACCAGCATACCCATACATCAGTACTATCATAATAAGACCTCAATGGCTCCATCTTATGGCTATTTGAACCTGCTACAAGCCTATATTCCACTTTACATTTGACTCAACAGATCTCACCCTACACAAATATATTCTTCTTCTCTTATAGCCATTTAAGCTCATTATAGGTCTATTCTCAATTCTGGATATTTATATAAAGATATATTCAATCCTATATTCGACTCTGCATGCTTATGTAAGCTATATTCAACTCTATATTTGACTCAATGAGTCTCAGTCCATTCTAAACACAACTTGAACACATCTAATGTAACCACAGACTTCACTTACTGAATGCCTCATCATCACTCTCTGTTTTCCTTCAAATTTCAGGTCATCTTCCTCATCACTATTGTTATCTAATACCTCCTCAAGCTCTGTATTGATGACTTGTTGCACTTCTTCAATTGAAGTCACACTACGGTGACATTGTCACTTCCTTTTTTGTCCACAGCTTCACTGGACTAATTTTATATGTTGTTTCTTGCTTTCATTGTTGCTCCTCATGGAATCACTGATTTCAGAGTACTTTTCATTGCTTGTGGTTTTTTGGGAGGATTTGGTGGGTTTTGGGGCCTTTGGTTGAGTTTCCTTCAAGCCTCCTTGCACTAGCTCACAGGCTTTTTCAATCAGAACATGTTGAAAAAAGGACTTTCTAGGGTTGGACACTGGCATAGTGTTTAGTAGTACTATGTACAGCTGCCACATAGTTTTATTCTTGTGTATGTGGCCTCCTCATGGTGTGAACCAGTCTGGACTGGTCCAGACCAAGTGGTAGGACCAATAAGAACCAGCTCTGCTCAGTCCAGTCTAGTCTGATATCAATATAAGGTTTATTGAGGACTGGTCTCAGTCCCAGTCTTCCCAAAAATGGTTAAAAGACTAGACCAGACTGGACCTTTAAATACTAGTGATAGTGTGGGTGGAATGAAGAGATTTGGATCTTCTTCTTCCTCTTTTGCTTTCTCTTTAATATTGATGGGGAGTGGGACTATTATTGGGGAGGCTTCCCATTTTATCTCCAGCTCTGACATAAGGGTGATACTAGACCCATTTTCATTTTCAGGCTCATCTGATAATCTGCTATCAGGTTGATCAACCAACTGAACTATCTCTTCAAGTAGTTTGTCATCACTAGCCCAACTAAAGAAAGCTCTATCAACATTACTTGTCAATGTGGCCCAAGCTAATACTGCTGGCTCAATCTCTAGGTCTCCTATCTGACCTATCAAGATCTCCCTTAATTCCTCCTTAAGATCTCTCTGTGCTAAAGAGAGGGCCTGTCTTGTAAAGTGTCTGAGAGCTAGATCCCAGAGTCCTCTAGAAGGTGAGGGTGTCTGCAGAGATATGCATTGCACTCCAGGTCTATTAGTACTTGCTTGACAGATACTACAACCTTTGCTGTGAGAACACCCACTATAAGAGTGACCTACTAGTTAAAGTGTCACCAGTCTTCTTTCTACATCAAGTGCTTGGCTAGTAGAGACAAAGGCTGAAGGACTGGTTCCCTTTATTGACAGTAGTAGAAATAGTAAAGTTCTAGTGAAACAAGCCTAAAGCAAGGGACTTGTTAAAGTGAAAAAAGTGTAGGTTTATGACTTAAGATCCAAAAACTCCAAGAGAACTTTGCTAAAGGCAGCATCAAGCCTTTATATATTACTTTATATATTTGTACTTATTTGTGTATAATACTGCAAAGGAAATTGTATGATGATAAGGGGAAAATCAATGATTGAAAGATAAGGAATGGCTATTTGACATAAGGAGGTCATGAGGTGTTATCATAGATAAGAAATCAGAATGAGTCATTGATAAGCATAGCCTTGATATAAGAAATATGATTGTGGCAGCCAATTGGAGGTGTTTCCAAGTATAGCCTTGGCATGAGGTATAACACATGTAGGTCATGTGATCAAAGAGAATGGTGATTGAGTTACAAAACATAAGGGAAGAGAATGGAGTGACCTGAGATATAGGGATGAAAATCAAAATCATAATAATAGCCACAGGCCATGTGCATTATATGCACATGTCTTACTTCTTTCTTATCTCCAAATCATATTATTTCTTCTTATTATCATACCATTTTCTTATTTATATTTTACACAAATATACACAAACATGTATATTAGTATATAAATCCTAATGATATGCCTAGAGACTTTTAAAAAGTTCTCTTGGAGTTTTTACTTCATTCCAGAGATCTTAAGCATGACCCTATACCATTACTACTTTAACAAGTCCTTGATTTTAGGCTTGTTTCAGCCAAAGTCTAAAATATGTCAAATGCATAGTATAGAAAAATAATAGCTGATTGTCATTATTGACCATCTCTCCCTCCATGTCTATCAAATCAAAGTGTCAGTCACTAGTGAAAGCTACTCTGCAGATGTATCTAATGTTGGTTACTTAGTCTCAGATACATGCTGCCAATAACATCAGAGTCAGACCCTGCTAATGATTCTTTATCTATCTCAGGCTTGGTTTCTGAGTCTGATATAAAACTGCTAGGCTTTCTCTTCCCAGTTATGTACATATTTCATGTTGCACACCCTAGACTTACTGTATTCCTGTTGTCATATAGTATTATTGTCAACCTATCAATAAGAGTAGTGAATTTATGTCTACTTTTGATAAACTAGTCTAAAATACAATCAGTCAGATATCTTTCAGGTACATATTCACATGACCCCAGAGTGCTTTAATGCCAGTGTGCTCTTGGCTACTTTGTAGATGGATCCTATATTCTATCCTCAATCACCTCATTCTCAGATGCCTATTAACATACAGTTAGCTATTGTCTTATACTTCTTTGGCCATTATGACAATACAATTAGCACATTACACTCTGGGCTGGGATTGGGTATGATACATGAGACAAGTATTTGTTAAACTGCTCCTGAATTTGCTTTGCTGTCATGATTAGCATGGTACTACATTTTGAGTACAACTATTATTTTACTAATAGTATCTGAAATCTGTAGAAAACTATTTTTGTAGGAAGTCACCTACTAGTATGCTATCATGTAGAGGACCAATTACATATGTTCAAGTTGAATAAATCTCAACATTTGATTTTTCAAGACCCAAAAGGAGTAGATGCTGTTGAATCAACCTCCATCTTGAGCTCTGCTGCATGAGTGGAGTGAACATCATTTGTAACCTTATGAGCAAAGTGTTCAAGTTCCTGCCTGTTGATATCAACTTCAGCAACCAACCATGACAAATCATGACATACTTGCCATCTATGATCTCTCAACTTTTCCAGCATCAAAATAAGCTCATTTTGTTCTTTAAAGTTCAATTCACCACCAGGCAGGGCAGCAGCATAGTCTTTAGCTTGTGCCAATGTATTTTTGAAGTCATTGGTCTGCCTTTTGTTCCAGTGTCAGCACACACCAGTCAACCAGGCACACATACTGCCTGCAAAAGTGCCTGCTTTGTCTGTGGTGTAACAACTCCTTCAGCACTTTGTGTGTGTTCCAACACAGTGATCAGATTAGGAATGATACTGGAAAAGAATTGTGTTGGGATGGTGGCATCTTTGGATGTTTCCATGACACAGACTGAGGATGTGGTTCAACTTGAAGTTGCGAACTTTGAACGAGTCGCATCGCGGCTTGGAGCCTCCGTGTTGTGGCTGTGTCCGTCCCCATCCCTGTTCCATCCCGATTCTCATTCAATCGTAGCATATTCTACTTGTCCTCCCGCGATGTCAAGTCAATCGAACTTGGACGTAAGTTATACTAGTTGTCAGCTGTCAGTCATCTCACCGATTGGTCAGAAAGCCATCGAAATTGTCCAGCGTGCCATTGACGAAGATGTCAAGCAGAACTACGGCGAGTCGTACAAGCAATACATGAACTCCCTCGACTATTTCATGCTTGCTCAGAAATGTTCGCTCTCGTCCAGTTGTGCTATTAGCTCGCTGACGTTGCCACAGACGAAAAGAACGAGAAGTCCAAGGTTCTGATTCGAGCCAAGATAGAAGAATACCTGACACGCGCCGAGACGTTGAAGAAACATATACAATCTCAAGAAGAAAAGCGATCACGCAAGGCCGTCAGTGCCAACGGTTCGTCAAATACGGTCGGCCCGGGTGGCAGAGGCAGTGGCGAAGATGATCAGGATCCCGAGTTGAAGAAGCTCCGCGCTAACCTCTCCAGTGCTATACTCTCCGAGAAGCCCAACGTGAAATGGGACGATGTTGCCGGCCTCGAGGGCGCCAAAGCTTCCCTTAAGGAAGCCGTTATCCTTCCGATCAAGTTCCCCCACCTCTTCACTGGAAAGCGCACGCCCTGGAGGGGCATTCTCTTGTATGGCCCACCCGGTACGGGTAAATCATATCTTGCGAAAGCCGTCGCAACGGAAGCCAAGAGCACGTTCTTCAGTGTAAGCTCGAGTGATCTTGTCAGTAAGTGGCAAGGAGATTCCGAGAGGCAAGTTGAACACGATTCGAATATCCTTCCCTCACAATTCATCATGCCTTCTCAGGCTTGTCAAGAATTTGTTCGAGATGGCTCGTGAAAACAAGCCCGCCATAATCTTCATCGATGAGGTAGATTCACTTGCCGGTACACGTAACGAATCCGAATCGGAGGGATCGAGACGTATAAAGACGGAGT
>JBBPMZ010000004.1:71831-93469 GCA_038090575.1 Tylopilus cf. pernanus | reverse complement strand
ATAATTAAGTTTCTGATAGAAATCAACAGAATTCTGTAAAATGGAGGAACTTGAGGGAGAAAGAATGACAGAGGAGGCAACATCATTGATATCAACCACCGGGAGAGCTGTACTGTAGTGATGAAGAGGAACATGACCAATGGGACAGATGTAACAATTCCATGACAAGCCATCCAACCCTGTGTGTAATGGATCTTGAGGGTTGCTGGCCAGCTGGGTAATGATTTCTTTGTCCCAAAGAAGCATGGTTAGTATCCTTCCAACTTTGATGTTGCGAGTAAATTGACGCTCTTGAATCTGCCAAACTGGCACACCTGCTTCCCACAACATCTCTGTCAATGATGCACTTGTGGTGAATACTCCCATCCACGTGATGTTTAGAGTTTTAAAGTCCGGTCCGGTCCAGTTTTCTATGCCCCAAATAAGGCAACCGGACCGAACCGGTCTTTTTTAAGCTCAGAATTTCCCAGGACTGCAACTGGACCAATAAAAACTGGTTTTTTAATTTTAGCTCCACAAAAAGACCAGTTCGGACCGGTTGCAACCGATCCTAAATTAGGGTTTGACTAATAGCTACAGATCCTGCTAATTCTTATGTAATTTGGTTCACACAGTAAGGAGTTATGCCCATTTTATTGTCAAATACCCCCCTAGATGAGATATACCCTTCAGAATTAATATTTTGTGACTGATTACTGTGGGAACCAGGCTTAGTCCTAGTGAGACCAAATATAGTGCTCACTCAGGGCTAGATGCTGGCACCCGGATCTAGCCGATCGACCAAGAAATGACCGAGATATAGCCATTTCTGGGTCATATGTCATAGATTAGATCTACAGAATGATCACATAGTGTAAAAATTCAAATTAAATTCCTAAAATTCTGGAAAATTTGTGCCAAGTACAGAAAACTGGGGGCTATCAGGGGGTATCGTTAACACCACAAATCCAACCGACAGAGGTATGTACTTTTGCACAACGGTTTGTGAGGAGTAGCCAGAAAACGATCGCAGTGACGTTGCTGTCACTGGATCAAAAGCACGTCATTGTGCTTTTGAATGAGAAACTCAAAATCCCAATGCGCATCGAGATGAGCAATGAGTCCAAAGTGCTTTGGACTTTCCAGCAGGGAGGAGGTAGTATGAATGAAAGAGAGAAGAGATAGAGTTCAAATTGCAAAGTGCATGCGTTGAAGTAATTCAAACTCCACCAACTTATCAAGCAAAAACTGTGGTACATATTTAAAGCTCTGCTTTAACATTACACAATGCAATCAATCAATCACTCTACAACATTAAGGATGGCTTAATACAACTATGATGTAGCATAGATGAAAACTAATCAATTTAAAATCATTGGTGGCTCAATATGTATCCTCGTGTTGCTCATGTGACCACCCGCTACTAAGTCCTTCAATCACTACCACATATTCACCATAGTTGCTGCTACCCCTTCCACTGCTAAAGCATCTGCCAAAGTATTTGTGGATTCGCTCTTCACTCACTCTTGTTTACATGCTGTGTGATCTTGAAACAAATTCACCTTTAGACTGGTATCACAAACAAGGTGATACAGCCATGCCTGGCTCATTTGTCAATGACATTTGAAATGGATTTTTACTAAGCATACAGTGAGATGCTTTCATGCTTTGCTAACGATCTTACACTACCACCTTGAGCCTGCTTCTTACTCCGAGAAGTCTACTCCATTCAACTCTTCCTAGGGAACTTGCTAAGCATGTTATCTCTAACTTGACCAGGGCATCGTCAATCTTGTAGTGTTATGATTCTTTTACTTATGAAGGTACACAAAATTTATTAGCATATCAGATGGCATTCAAGCTCAGAGTCTTTCAACATCTGCTGCTATCAGTGCCTTTCAATTTGGTATGTAGAACTTGAACTTGGGAATGTTACTGTGTATTTACATGCCACTACTTTATCTTTAATTAATCACGACTGGTGTGCCATTGAGTTGTAGAAATGTCTTTTACTGTTCGGTTCCCACAACACTGCCACTGAGTGGCATTGCCAGTGGCACATACAAATTGGTCTTGACAGAAAACTGGTACTGTGGGAAAGTGGCTGTATATTAGGTGTACACTTATGCCACTACCTTATCTTTAATTATGTAATCACATCCGAACTGCCATTAAGTCATGGGAATTTACCCACATAAGTGTTAGTCTCTCACGAATACTGTTACTTCTATATGTGGCATTGCCGGTGGCACATACAAATTGGTATTGTCAGTGGCATGACAAAGAATGCATGGGAGATTGAATTCACCAAGCTCCGCTTGAAATTCCAATTGCATCTTCCCACAGTTTCAACACCTCTTGATTTTCCCACTTTTGCATCTACCTATAGCCTTGTCCACAGCGTCGTGGATGTATCATCACTCAGAGCACGCACTCTGGGTCCTCTTATCCAATTCCTCAGCACTGAGGATTGTGTGTCCTTCTTCCAATGCGTGTTGGAGAAGTTTTACAGCAAAGTAGCAAGTGTATTGCACTGGCAGGTGCATATTCAAAAGTTCGTCACAAAGTGGTTTGACAATTTTTTAGTGGATATTCCACACTGTAACGATGGGAGCCTCATCTTCCTCAGTGGTCCTGTATTGTTACGAAGGTAAGAAGCCTTTGCTTCACATGGAACCTCATTCACTTACAAGTCTGCAGTGTACGTCAACTACATTGCCTGCTTAGAGAACAAGAACTCTTGAACCTAGTGTGCATCATCATGTCCACTTGTAGATCTTTTCACAACTCATCAAAATACAGGACACTTAGAGTACTGTGTGGAGTTTCACTCAATTTGAATGGTTAGTATTGTCCACTCATTTCTGCCAACATAAGGAGATATGCTGATTCACAGGAAAAAATTCTAGATGGTGACGAGAAGATCAGCACATATCTAGCAATTACCCGAGCGTCCTAGGCTATATGTATCCAAGTGTTCATGCAAGGCAGGCCCTGCATTGCTGCTGGACACCCAGGCAGACCCTATCCATGGTGAGTTTTTAACGATCCAAGAAGTGCAGTGGTAGTTATATCTGTTGAAGCAGTGACCAATGTTGAGGCAGGAGACGAAACACCTCTGGATGCTTGACAACAGTGCACGAAAGGTGAGAACATCATTTCTCGATACAATGTGATTCTTAAAGAATGTGCAGAATGTGGTCTCTCAGACAATGTTCCTATCGAGACTCTTCCACCCATGCCTGACAGCACAAGCACAGTATTGCAAACCAGCACAGCTTGGGGGCTTCTACAGAACGAAGTTACCAATACAACCAGCATCAATCACCAGTATCCCCTCCATCAATCTCATTGTATCCGCAAATCAGAAACCACAAATGAAGTTACCAATTCAACCAGCATTGATTACCAACAGCCCCCCCAGGCTTATCGTATCCACAAATCAGAAACCACAAACAGAGTTACCAATTCAACTGGCATCGATTACCAGCAGCCCCCCCAGGCTCATTGTATCTGTGAATCAGAAACCACAAACGAAGTTATCAATTCAACTGGTATCAATCACCAACAGCCTGACCAGGCGCATCATATCTGCGAATCAGAAACTGCAAACAAAGTTACCAATTCAAACAGCATCGATCACCAACAGCCTCACCAGGCTCATCATATTCACGAATCAGGAACCACAAGCAAAGTTATCAGTACAGCCCATGTTGATTACCCACATCCCTACCAATCTCATTATATCTGTGAGTCCGAGATCGCAAATGGAGTTAATAGCAAGAGTACTGATCACCAGCAACCTTGCCAACAATCCCCCTGTCACCTTGTTGCCCCAGGTGAATCAGGGATTGCCAATGGAAGTACCAATACAGCACTTGCTGATCACCGCCAATCCCATCCTCCATCAGCTCTGCTACATGAACCAGATGCAATCACCGCAACTGGCACTGAGCACTGCCATTCATCACCCATCCTGGACGAGCATAAGGAAGCCAAAGCGTGGTTGTCTCCTGACACCGAAGATAGAATCGCACAGTAGGCCATACTACAGGATACCTTCAACACGACAACTGGAGGAAACACTCTCCCCTGCATTTCAGCCCTCATCACTAATGCGGAGGAGCTATCTACATCATCAAAATCCACGCAAGAGGTGGATTAGCTCATGGAGGACAAGGAAATTCCTTCACTGCAGACTTGTGGAATAAACAAAGGACCTTTACTCAACCACGAAGGAGACTTACCAGTTGGTGAGTATTCAGACTGATTTATCATGATGTTGTGAAATGACATGCTTCATAGACTCTCATGAAAGCCTGTTGCCAAATTTGTTGCCATTTCCTCCTTCATCACCAGTGGATACTGCACATCGCCTGACATATGCCACTGATAAGGGGAAACAGCATGCTGTGTCACCTGACTGGTTTGTCGAGGCATTTGATGGCAATGGAGATAATAATTTCAGTGAAAATGATGAAGAATGCAATGGTCATGCTCAGGAGGACAAGGATGCAGTGTCAAGCACATGTGAGGAAGAACCTGGAAGCTCTGCCAGCAAGAGAGAGGAAGACAGGGACAACAGGGTGTCTGATGATGAATGGGAAGTATGCCCCAGTTCTGTTTCCTCTGCAGACAAGGAGAAGTGTCTCTCACATTGGGAGCCAAGTTTACAGAAGATATACAAGAACTTGCGAAGTCACTATGGAAACCTACATGAGCAATCCTATGGGAGGCGGGTGTCTTAACTAGTGACTTGCAGAAGACATCATTGTATAATTTGTATCGTGCATGGCACTCACATCACAAAGGGTGGATGGATGATGGTATGAATCTCGCTGGCTAGTTGTAAACTAATAGCTCATTGAATTCAACAGAATCAGCAAAAGACTGGATTGATTGACTTGGCACAGACTACAAAGAGTGGAAGGACACTCTATGGGATCCGGCCATGAAGGAGGAGCACAACATATTACATGCTGGGTTGTCCCTTGACGTCCCAAAAAATATTGTAGACAAGTCAGCAGCCTGTCATGTTGCTGCTGCTGGCACACATTTTTCAGCAATGGTATTGTCTCTTTGGCTATTTGGGAAGCGTAGTTTGCTAACCTTGCTCTGTATCAAGGCACAGGCATACAGTAACCTTGATGATATTGAAGTCATAGGTGCTGTCGTATACACAGGTAGTGATGACCGTGCTCGATCTGGGTCTGCAATATTTGGTGGAACTGAATGGGTGAAAATGATACTGGGCAGTCTCAACTTGTCAATGTGGGAGGCTTTGGATATAGTCAAGACAAGTTTCAAGTGCATACAATTTATGATCCCTGGTAACAATTATCAATTAAATCAAACATTGCAGGGCTATGAAATTGAATGAGGCAGGGCTTGGGAATGTCAGTGGACTATGCAGAGGAGGCATCAACTTGGAAACTATCAATATTAATTCAATCTCTCGCGATAAAGCTTGTGCAGTCATTACCAACCTCTTATATGCAAAGTTCAGTCAGTTTGTCAATGTTATTGCGATGTATTGTGCTCAAAAATTTTTGCAGCATCATTTACAGAGAATATTCATGGTCTGAATCTCAAGGACCATATGTTTCCGTGGATTCAGTGGCTTGAGTTCGCTTGGAAAGGGAAATGTCACATTATCAACTGGCCCAATGGTGTCCCAGTACCTGGACCATTGATGAATGTTCGTAACCTCTCCACTTCTGATACATGGGCACTGGTTTGGCCTTTTGTGGAGAATGCTTGAAAGGGTCGCAGGGATGCCAAAGAGGTGGATATTGTTGGCTGGAGCAAGGGTAAGTAGGCTGGATGTTTATAGTAATTTTAACAGTTTGACTCATGATATCTGAAGATGAAATTGATCTCGATGATCACTCATTGGCAAAGAAGACAATCCCCCTTGTGTGTAATATCAATTCCACTGTCTTGTATATGGGGAGACTGTGTCCAGTGGAAAAGAGTGGAAGGGCAAGTGGTGCGATGGGATCAGTTGTAGGAAGGGAGCCAAGTGTTTGAAGTGAGGAAATCCATCACCATTGGATAATTCTGAGTCTGAGTCATCTCATGCTGCTCCCTCTCTTGTTAGAGCATGCAAGCAAATCTGACACCGCTCAATACAGCAGGTGTTGAGTTCATCCGATGATGACATTCCTCTAAACAATCATGCACCATCCAAAGCAGCCATTGTGGTGCATCCTGCTAAATTCAAGAAGAGAAAGATTGCTGTGTCATCATCTGAAGACCCCCCTGAGCCTCCGAATGAGTCTCCTCACTTAGAGCCTAGGAGGATGAGTGTGGCATGTGAAGTTGATGGCCAGGAACCGGGGCCCAGTGCTACATATGAAAGGCCCATGAAATTGATGCAGCCAAAGAAACCAGTAGAGTTGATATTTCATGGTATTTCGGCCATATGTATTTATATCTTTCACTGACATCAATCTCTAGATGGTAACTCAAGTGTTGTTGAATCCCCTGAGAAATACCCTCATGCTCGCAACCCTCGTTGTCCTTCTTGTGATTGCTCCTTACTACCTGTGCATCAATTGCAGCAATTGTATTGGCCTCCACAGCAATCATACTATCCACATTTCCTGCACTATTATGGTCCATCTCCATTCATGCCTTATGGATGTCCTGCCCAGGCTGGATCTGGTAACCCATAGCCCAAGCATCATTGTGTGAAGAGACATATCTCTCCAGTGATGGAAAGTGATGTGGAAGAGGACTTGGAGTAATGATCTCTATATAGAATAATCACTTGCTAATTTTGTGTATCTAATGTACCAGATATGATTCTAATGTCATATAAAAGCTATACACTGATCCTTGAGCTGAAACTTGAATTACTGATACAATAAAAGGGATTTGTGTGTCACCAAGATTATATAGTGTGTCACAGGATGTCTACTATGTGTCACAAGAATTTTATTGTATATCACAACACTTCTGTTCTGCATCACAGAATAATACTGTGACATAGCATCATGATGACCTTGTGTATCACAAGGCATCCCATTGTGTGTCACAGAGGATGATCTTGTATATCACAAAGGATATATTGTATGTCACAACATTCCAACTGTGTATCACAATGAACCCTATTGTGTGTCACAGAGGATGGTCCTGTGTGTCACAAGGCATTCCATTGTGTGTCACAGAAGATCATCCTGTGTGTCACAAAGGATACATTGTATGTCACAACATTCCAACTGTGTATCACAATGAACCCTATTGTGTGTCACAGAAGATGGTCCTGTGTATCACAAGGCATTCCATTGTGTGTCACAGAGGATGCTCCTGTGTGTCACAAAGGATACATTGTATGTCACAACATTCCAACTGTGTATCACAATGAACCCTATTGTGTGTCACAGAGATGGTCCTGTGTATCACAAGGCATTCCATTGTGTGTCACAACATTCCAACTGTGTATCACAAGGCATTCTATTGTGTGTCACAGAGGATGATCCTGTGTGTCACAAAGGATACATTATATGTCACAACATTCCAACTGTGTATCACAAGGCATTCCATTGTGTGTCACAGAGGATATATTGTATGTCACAACATTTGTATTGTGTATCACAAGGAACCATTGTGAGTCCCAGAGGCTGATCCTGTGTATTACAAGGCATACCATTGTGTGTCACAGTGGATAATCCTGTGTGTCATAAAGCATATACTATATGTCACAACATTTGTATTGTCACAAGGAATTCCATTGTATGTCACAAAGGATATACTGTATGTTCAAGTTATGACATTTGCATTGTGTGTCACAGATGTTATATTGGATGTTAAAATATTTATGATATTATGTATCTATCACACAGAATAGTGTGTTATAGTATAATTATTGTGTGCACATTGAATAATATTGTCCATGATAGGATTCCTCTTGAATGTTGCAGAGTATATATAACTTTATATGATGATATCATTATTATATATTGTCAATAATAGTACACCTTATGGAGAATAACAATATGCTATAGTATGGTCTATCTAAACATAGCTATGTTGTGGCCTGTCAATCATACTAGACTGTCATACTATTATAGTGTTATGATTCACTAATATATGATCTTTTTTCATAATCTACTTTTATTATTTCTCATTCACTTTCTTGGCTCCTAGTGAATATAGTATATATTATGCACTTATTTATGTGGAAAAACAACTTATACCACATATTTATCAATTAATTACATCAATCTATCAGAGAATTATCTCAAAATACTCACGAAGCTTCATAAAATATACTAGAATTGTGCTGAAATATCCAGAAAATACATAAAATTCACTCAATTCTAGGGGGTCTACTTTTTATGATACAATTTCAAGTAATTCAAGAAATACTTGGATTTCCAAATATTTCTAAGTATTTTATGAAAAACTGATGCAATTATAATGAATTATCTAAAGGAGGTTTTTCCTAATGCTTTGGAATAGAAACAGCAAATACAACAGTGCAAGAACAACTTACAGGGCTTACTGCTCACATCCAAGGCTCTGAGGAGTGCTTCAACCATCTCAAGGAGAAAATATCACCATCACTGGCAGAGCAGGCAGATACATGTATCCTTGACCAAAAAGGGTGGAAATCCAACAAAGAACATCTCAAATCAGCACTCAAAATTGAAGGTAAATACAGCTTACCTTTGCTCACATGAATCTTGACCTGTCACTCTACCTTCTAGGCCATTCTTCATCCACTGTTCTTCAAGTTAATGGGTATCAACAAAGTAAAAGACCATACATTCTTATCAACTTGTCACATTTGGCTCCTTGTCTGACCAAGAAGCATTTATCTATGCCAAGGATGTGAAGCTATGGTGTCCCCATTGGCTTGAGAATGTAAATAGTAAGGTGAATGCTGAGTTTACTAAAGAGAGTGTAAACTGCATCATGAGGAATGAGAAAGTAAGCTGGTAAATGACTTACTTGAACTCTACATTAATTTTCATCTCCAGTCCAAGCATGATAGAGGAACTGGGTCTCTTGACAATGCAGATTTCAACAACCAAATCATATCTGTCATGGCAAAGGATTACTTCTGCAACATTGCTGACCAATACAAAACTTACATCAACTCTGATGACTTGAAACTGTGAAAACTTGCCAAAAAACAAAGGGACAAATGTCTTTGTGCTAGATGTGCAACAGTTAGAATTTATCTTATGTGACTTGAAACTGACCGGTGTCATCATAATACAGATGGCAAATCTTCAATGTAATGAAGAGACTATTAAAAAGTTTGAGGAATCATTCAGCATCAAGAGTGCTGTTGCACTGATTGACACTGACTTCAGCTCTGACTACATCAGTTGCCCTGATGCTGACCTCAGCAATAACTCCAGGAGTTGCTGAAGGAACCAGGATGTTGGAAAAGGGGCACATATGTCAAGGGGATTGAGCTGGTGGTCAATTGATGTAAGTTCTATTCCATTTTTAGTGGTTCAAATATGATTGCAAATAATAATAATGTATCTAGTATGTTGCTTTCATACATGTCCTGGACACCATGCACTTGTGGGCTGTAAATTACTCAACCAAGCAACATAAGACAGCCAACAAGACATTCCCCAGTGACCTCAATCAGTGGCTTACAGTAACCAGTGCCAGCATCACTGATGGTGACAATTTTCTTGAGGGTACCAGTGCTCTTTGATGATTAGATCTAGTAACTATCTTGTCAAGTTACAAATGACTTGGACTATGCTATGACTACTATGAAATAGTCAGTTTCTCTCATGTCTGAGCATTTGAGTTATAGGATAGTCAAATAATAATGTCATACCTTTGCCAAAGTAATTGTTGCCCAAACCTTTGAGCATGTGCTACCTTCAATAATAATTGTTTTTAAAAATTCTGAGATTAAAAAAGACCAATTCAGTCCAGTTGTCTTAGTTGGAGCATGGAAAACCTGACTGGACCAGACTTTAAAACTCTATCTACTCACAATGCACCCTTGGTACCCCCATTCATATTGATCAAACTCCCATTGACACAGTCCACCTCGAACTGTCAGGACCCTCTCTATGGATACAAGGAGACATCAAAGTTATGTACCTGATTCATAATCTATTATGCCCAAGGTATCCCTCTTCTTCCCTCAACTCTACTACAAAGCTACCCCATACTCTTCACAGGATGAAACTCCACTCTTTGGTGACCTTTGCTGTGCTTGTCTTACTACAATACCTCAAGACTCAATTTTCAACTACTTAGGCTTTGTTCAGAATGCACCAAGTAACTAAAACTTAATTCAGCTACTTATTGTAACTTCACTTAAAGTGTCGACAGCATGGGAAGTGCTGGAGAGCATGACAGCCTTCAATGAGTGGATCTTATCATTGCAACTCAACATTCAATACCCTACATTTACTTCAAGTGAGTTCTGCAATGTTCCATCCCATTGTTGTTAAATTCCATAACAGGCATGGTCACTCCAAGTGGCATCCCATATAGACCTGTTGTCCATCCCTTCAGCACACTGAAGGCCAACTGTTTTGCAGAGGACTTATATTAAATTGGCTGACATTGTAAGTGCTCCCACTTTCACCCCTTCCACTATGTTGGACCTTGAAGCACAAATATCTGTTCAAAGTGAAATTCTGCACCATAGACGGCTCATTTTGCTTCTCACGATGGTGATTGCACATGTTACTTTTTATTAAAGGTTCCTCTTTCTGTCAAAGTGCGAGAAAATCCCATACCATACCTCAATTCTGACTGGCAGAGGGTGGATCTTGGAGCTGCTCACTGGCCACCCAGATCGAATCAAAACATTGCTGGGCACCTCTCACGACACTTTTGATGTGCTCGTTCAAGTCATGAAGGAGAACAGTTTCAGGGACTCCCATCGCAGTATTTCCGTTGAAGAATAACTCAGCATATTCCTCTACATGTGTGTGATGGGTCTCAGTACCCGTCATGTTGCAGAACAATTCCAACACTCACTGACTACGATATCCGTGTATGTCCACTTGTTTTTTCTAGGTCATTAGATAATGATAATAGTGATTCACAGATACTTCAGAGATCTGCTCAACTTCTTCTCATCCAGGCACTTCTACACATCAAACATCAAGTTACCAACCACAAATATCCCCATCTCAAACAAGATCACCTCTGATCCTCATTTCCACTATTTCAGCAACTGCATCAGTGCTGTTGATGGCACACACATTCAAGCTTTTGTTCCAGTCAAGGAACACCCGAACATGTGGAACAGGAAGGGGTTCCTGTCCCAAAATTATCTATTCGTTTGCGACTTCAATCTTCTTTTCATGTATGCGATAACCAGATGGGATGGCTCAACAGCAGATGTGACAATGTGGCACAATGTGCGCACACACGACTTAACCATTCCTGAGGGTAGATACCTCCTTGCTGATGCTGGATTTGGCCTGTCAGATGTGCTCCTTGTTCTGTATTGAGCAACACGATATCATTTAAAGGAATGGAGACAAGCTAATCTATGGTACATAAAAACGGTGGACTACAAATGTGGTACTCATATTTAGAATGCCCTAGCCCACAAAACAAAGAAGAATTATTCAATCTTTAACACGCTAACCTTTGAAACGTTATCAAGCGCATCTTCAGAGTACTGAAACGACAGTAGCAGATCCTATGTCTCCCTCCTGAATTTTCCATAGATATTCAAGCTCATATACCAGTGGCACTGTGTGCCATCCACAATTTCATTCAATGCCTTGACCCGGATACATTTTTCACCCCCCAAATTTTAGGTACAATGCTTAGAAGAAATGCAGTTGGATGGGATGCATGGATGAATCCATCACATGACTGGATGGCTAATGGGTGGTCACTGGTGGGAGTCGTGAGGCAAAAAAAGAAGGAAAGAAAAAAACATATTCCACCAGTGCAATGATCTCAATGATGTCTACCGCTGAGAGCAACACAACACCATCCAACAGATTCTAATCATCAGGAAGGTCCAACCATTCCCTCAGAGGCAGTCAGTCTGAGGATGTGGTCAAAGGCAAAGGCAAAGGCAAAGCAGGCAAACCATACTCTTCAAGGTTGCCCCAAACGGCATGGACCACAGAGGAACTCAATGAGCTTGTCCGACTGCTTTCCGACCACCACGCATCTGCTAAAGACAGTTTCAAGAGATGTTCAACAAGATCACATCAGAACTCAATTGAAAATTCCCTTCTCAATGAGTGCCAAAGACACTCCAGTCCTGCCGTATAAAATGGGGTAATGTACAATTTCATACTATCGGGATTTTAGATCCAATATTGACTCTCTTAAAGCTGAAGACTGAATATAACATTGTCAAATTGATCAAAGGAGCATCTGGCTTCCACTACGATGACAAAAATGGGGCTGTGGTTGATGTACATACTGAACCCGCATGGCAGATGTTTTGCAAGGTAAACCCAATGCCTAGGATCAAGCCATTTGGCCTGCTCATTTTTTTCAGGATCATCCAAGTGCTGCAAAGTACAAGGGCCATGCATGGCCCTACTGGAATGACATATCCCCCCTTGTCTCTGCTATGCCTAAGAGAGCACATATTCACCATCCTGCAGTGACCAAATCCAAACAAAATTAACCCAGACCTTCAGCAAACACCACTGAGTCCCATGTCATCACTAGCACAAGTGCCACTGTGAGGCAGTTGGCCGATCTGACGGTTCACGACCCAAGCTCGCCCCCCCCTGCATCTATTGTATTGTCAGATCCAAACACTATCCCTCCATCCACACTGTCTTTGTACCTTTCCTGCCCACCACAATCCACTGTCTCTGGGGTATTGACTGGCATGATGACCAGCGTTAGCCAGAGGCAAACAGCAAACAGCACTACTGGCTCTTCTGAAAGGAAGAGAAAGGCTGATAGTGTGGTTGGATCACAGGCTAGGACAATGAGTTCGATGAAATGCTCTTGCCTGATGTCTGCTGCGGCACAAGCCCAGGCAAGCAGAGCTGAGGCAATGCAGAAGCTGACCTCTTTCCTGGATAACATAGGCCCTGCAATCTTCCAGCCCATCTCTCTCGCCTTGTTAGGCAGCAGCCTGCTCCACCATCTATCCTGTCCAGATCTACAGACAACGATTATATTGATCAGGCCACAGAAGCACTCATGACCTTCAATCTCACTCCATCGGAGAACAACAACCTGGTGAACTACATGAGCGACCCTCAGAATAAAACTCAAGTTAAATTTTTTCTGAGGTTCGATGCACCATCATGCCATTTGTGGATTCAGAATATGCTCACTGAAATTCAGACTAAAAAGGACTATGACAACGGCCAAGTAAACAGGTAGCTACTATCAACATGACAAGTACTGAGATTTGTCACACATGTGGAGGAATATACTGAGTTCTTCAATGGAAATACTGCAACAGGGACCTCTGAAACCACTCTCCTTCATGACTTGAACAAGCATGTTGAAAGGAAATGCCTAGCGATGTCTTGACTTGCTTGAAGTAAATGTAGGGTGTTGAGTTGTGACAATAAGATCTGCTCATCAAAGGCTGTCACACTCTCCAGCACTCCCACACTGTTGACACTTTAAGCAAAGTTGCAATGAGTTAGCCGAATTAAGTTTTAGTTACTTGGTGCATTCTGGACAAAGCCTTTTGGGGATTGTCGAGTCACCATTTGTTGATATCAGCCTTTATGCTCACTTTAAAGATCATTTGTGACAATAATACATACTCAAACAAATCCTGGTCTATCACCATTGATTTACCATCAATGCCCCCAGGGATTGAAGACCTTATCACCAGGATCATATCCATATTGTTGTTGGCCAGTCTTACCAAAGTAAAGGCTATTCCTAATGTATGTATACTCAAAAATGATGCCTCATTTGTTGTTTCATTATCTTGTCTTGTTGGGTATGGCATCCATCAATATGGTCCTCTTGATAGTTGTGTGTTTCATCTCAAAAGCAAAGACAGTTCATTCCTTTATCATGGTCCCCCCTACCCATCTGTCTCTGTGTCTAGCTCAGATTGAATGACCTACAGAGGAGTGGAACAAGAGAAAGGACATGCACCTCTCCTCGCATTCTTCATCTATGTCAGTATGGAGGTTACATTTGATGGTATGCTTTCTCTGACCCACATCTTACATTCAGCATCAAGTTCAAAATGATATTGACTATGCTGGATTGTTTTTGAAAACCCCATTTGATCTGAATCACACTGCCTCCTGAACACCTGGCATTTGTGGCACATTGATAATATGGTTCAGAACTTCAGATACAGACAGGCCCAATAATTGATTCTGACATGAGGTTTGATTACATCTAAATTTGACTTTGGGCATATCTGACATGGATCTGACATTTGCAGTGTTCAAGTTGCCCTAATAGTGACGTACTCTGAACACTCATCATTTTACCATCACTACCTATGCACCACTAATGCTTTCTTTTCAATAGCTCACTCAGGCATGTATAAGTCTAGGGTGTCAATGCAGTAGTGCAGCAATGGACCCTAGCATTGAGGATACTATAACCATTCTACTAGGCTCTGAACCAGCTGAGTTGAACCACATAACATTTGTCTCATTTCCATTTCCATTCATGTTCTTGTTTCCATTCTTCTTAAAAGTGGTCAATGTTTGCATTTGCCTCTTGGATCTCCCTGACCAGTTTGACTCTGATTCCCTCACAATCACTCAAATTCCATCTTCCTAGTTTACTATGTCATCAATGGGTGAAGATTTCATGACAACTCTTTACTATGAATGCACAGCCAAATGTTGACTCATGTCATACTTCATATTAACAAACACCTAATGGCTGGATCATTGCTGAACAGGCAGAACTCTACAAGATGCCTTTCAAAATGCTTCATAAGCTGGTGAGAACATTCTTTGAGTTCCAGAGAATCATAGGTCCACCCTATCCTACTATATCTACCCAAAGCTCAAATCATCCAGTTTTCAAAGGTTGTTGCTGAGGAGCATGCAAAATCATCAAAAATGTCAAAGATGTCTCAGTCAAGGTCTTTGCTGATCTGGATATCAAGTCAACTTTGTTCACTAGTGATAAGTCACTCAAAGCTTTGGATCCAAAACTGTCAGCATTATTTAAGAAAACTGATGGCTTAGAATACACCTCACTAACCCCTATCCTCTTTGCCAACCCAACCCAGGGAAGTGAATTATTTCAGAATCCTATCCTGATAAAGGTGTATTTATCTAATGTCTTGTTGTACATTAATAACTAAACTTGTATTTTCAGGTTGCACATGTCCTTACGTTTGGAAAAGCAATCCTCTTGAACAAGAAACATGATGGGCCAAAGGGACATGGGGAGCACATGGGAGCACAGACCGTCACAGAAGGCTTGATTGCCTGTACAGCTACATTTGTGAGTTTTATTTATGACAATAACAACATCCTACTGTTCTGATGTGCTTGTGTTGATGCAACTTCTATAGGTCAGGTACTTGCTTTCACTTGACTGTGAGTTCACAGCAATGGGTGAAACCATCAGCATTTCCATACCAAAAAGACTTCAAATTCTACCTCTCATTGCTACTACACCCTGACAAAAAACTATAGACACTCAATGTCATTGATTTTTTAATACCAGTGTATTTGGCTCCAAGTCTTCCAGCCCTGATACTCAGTTCACTGTAGCCTCCACTGCAGGTCCCACCCATTCATGGGAGGATGAGCTTCTGTTAGAGATCAATAATGATTTTGAGCCACCTGCTCCACCATCATGCCAGGCTTCTCCTGCAGCTGTTTTCCAACACAGGCCTTCTTTGCACTCAGCTTTAGATTGTGACAGTGATCTGCTTCTCAGCTCTGGGCCTCCATTGGATGATGTCACCACTAGAACTATGGGGCTGAGGCCTACTCTTCATCAACCATCTGGTCCAGGAACTTTTGACTATCCCCAGTCCATTTCTTGTGTCAATGATATTGCATCCCACACATCAGTCCCAGTCAGTATCCACAATGCAACTGAGACATCATTTAATGCTTCAGTGCTGATGGTGTCAAACATGGTCAATGCTGATTTACAGCTTGAAGTTGCACAGTTGTCTCTTGATTCTCAGCCAACTTTATCCACACATGGAAAGGGTAGTACTAGCATTGGTGGAAGTATTGGTAATAGGTCAAAGGCTAGAGCCTTAGCTGCATATTCTGAGGATTCATTGCCAGTCAATGAATTAGGAACACTACTGGCACAACCCAGAGCACAGTCCAAGTCACAGCAGCCCTTAGGGAAAATGACATGTAGTTGTAGGGTGTGGGCCTAGGATATTTAGTCACTGTTGTTGAAGGTTGCATCACTGTTCTCTTCGTAATACATACACTTGTCTTACAATGTGATTGCAATGCCCTGCAATCAACTTTCAAAATATTGTAATGTCCAAATTGTTAGCTTATTAATAGTACACTTCATAAGCAGAGTTTCAATGCCTCTTTTCCTTGAACCTCTACCATGTCAGATCATTGACATGAGCCAATAGTGTTGACATTGTGTCCAACAATGCATTGGTATGTTCTATAATATCATCAATGTTGTTTCTATGAATTAAATGGCACCATGTTGAATTCTTCCCCCCTGAACCAGTCTCATTTCATCTCTTGCTACCATCACTTGTTTGACTTGAAAACCTACTACTAAGCTATGAAATTTCTTGTACTGACAGGTAAGTTCAAGTTGTCATGACTTTTTTTTTGCATCACTCAATAAACTATGTGTTTATTTTCTGTCCTTGCTCTAGTAACTGGCTATTATTATCATAAGGTCCTAGGCCATCAATGGTATGTTGTCAACTTTGTTTGTGATATACATTGATGTCACCACAATAGGTGCTCATGGAAGTTTGGATTCCACTATTCAACCACTACTGCTACTGTAGCTGTATTGCTCTTTTAATATTACTAGTGAGGCTTCAGTCTCTTGTTTACTTACTTCTATTCATCTCACTTGTTCATTCAACAGTTCAAGTGTTACTTCACAGACAGCTCGACTCACTTCCCCATCTTTCTCTTCTCCCCCCTCATTATCCACCCACCAACCTGCTCAGAAGATGTTTCCCAGTGTTCAGAGCAATGTTCACCACTCCCTTGGCCTCCACCCACTTCATTTCCACTCTCCTCACCATAGCCCCAATTGAGAGCCCCTTGTCCTCCACCATTGTTCACCACTTGGATCCCTCACTTCATCCTCACACAGGTCCTTTGCATATCTGCCAACAGACTAGGTGCATATCTCAATTGTGGTGTATGTTCACTCCCAGTTCAGAGCTTCTGGGATGTGGTATAGTAGCATTCATCAGTGTATTGTGGCAAAAGTTATTGGAATTTGCAATATTATTGAAATGAACATATAACACTCTGATGGTATTCTAATGTCATCTAATGTTGCAATTGGTGGTGGGCTTCCATTAAAATTCCTATTAGCAGGTTTAAGTCATGTGACAATGTCATTAAAATATAGCCTAGTAATTAGAGTGTATATAAATGCTCGTGATGACATTGAGTCATATGATAATGTCATTTTGGTCTTGTCACATTATCACTCATTGTAAAGTCATGTGCCACATTGGAGTGAACATTGCAATGCTGCATTACAGCATTTAAATATTGTCTTGCCCATTAACTAGCAATTTAAATTTATAGCAATTGCAATGCCTATTTTAAGTAGTTATCATGTCATCCAATGAATCTCAGAATTTTCTGACAACTCATCTCTAGCACTAGACAGAGTCCACAGTACTCAAAGAATTGAGAATAGACTCATGACATCTGGTTGGTCTTTCTTGGCTTAGTAAAGAGGTAGCATATAAATGTATACTCATCTTGTATGAAAGCATGATGTTCATCTGATAGGCCATGTGTTAACACTGAGTAGCTTCTAAAATGCTGAGATAAGTACACAGGATCATATTGAGTAAACATACAAAAGATGTAATGAATCATATAGATAGCTCTAGAATATGTGATGGAGGATATGTTGATAGAAATACATGATAAGTGGGAAAATCCCCTATCACTCATCTCATAATGTAATAAGAGAATGTCCATGATATGAACCAAAGACACTGCCTGTATGGGTACATTAACATTCATAGCAATCAAAGTTGAGGGAAACAAACTCAAAAGATAGACATACTATGTACTACTTATACTTTTGCTCCCATCTAATTAGTCTGAGACTGAAAGTCTATGTTTTACAAACAATAAGATAGATGGTGTGCAAATGAGCAGATCTGTGCAAACTTGAAAAAAGTATGTCACTCACTGAGTGTAGTGCTCACTAACTATAGTTCTATACCTCTTGAGATATATTGTGCAACAGGTTAAGCCAATGGTTGGGGCCCATGGCACCAGAGCTTTGGACTATCTTGTCAAAGTAGATTGGATTAAGGGACATGGTAAGATATACAGTAGGGAAGGATCTAGAGAGGGCAAATGAAAAAGTGCTTGGATAAGGGACAGTGAGAGTGAGGGAGGAGATATAGACAACATTAGCAAAATAAGTAGATAGTAGCAGAGATGAAAAAGAAGATATGGAAAAACCAATACGAGTTTCTTGAATTAGCAACCAAGTTCAGCACATTGTCATTATCATTGGTCCAGCTTTATTAAATGTATTAAGTGCAAGATGATAGGATTATGAGGAAAATAATCAGGCTACTGTCAAGAATGACCTTGTACTGGCCAGCAGTCAAGGTTGAACATTAAATATTGACATTGAATGTGAATGTCAGATATTGAAGTTTGTATATGATGTAAGCAGTGGCAATGTGGAGCAATCACAAGCACAATTTTATCAGTACCAGATGAGAACATCAAGTTCTTACTATAGACAGTAGAGTACTAAGGCTATGAGAAGGTGTTATTTATTATACAAACAAAGAAAAGAGTGAGCTTAAGCATCAGTAACTAGGCATCTACATGGGTATGGGTAACCCATGTAGGTTGTGGGTTGGGTACAGTATGGGTATGGGTATGGGTTGGACTTTCCATACCTATGGCAAACCCATATCCAATCCATGGGTTTGTGGGTATCATCTTGGTGACTCCTAGGGTACTCTTGGCCTACTAAAGACAATAATTTCATACAGTTACTGCTCTACTACTACTCTATATCACACATTACAGGCATACAGTATTGACTAAATAGTATTCTATGTGATTTTGGATGCCCTTGTATATATAGATTGTCAATTTTGAACAAAACCCATGGGTTTACCCACAGCATACCCTCAATGACCCATGGATATACCCATACTCATAGTGTGGGTCTGGGTAAATCCAGGGTATGCATATAGATATGACCTCCAACTCAGATACCCTGGGATATACCCATGCAGATGCCTATTAGTAACATTATCATCATCATTATGTTTCCTTATCACAAATCACACTAATGATATGATCCATGTATAGTCTATTGCTGTCATTGTAGAGATTGTTGACAATCATAGATAGAACATAATGTGTCATCATCAATATCAACAGTCATTCGGACTATTAACATCACCTATTCTATTGTCAAGTCAAGTCATTTTTTCTTGAGGAAAAAGTTGATCATTTGAAGGACTTCTATCAAAACTGGACTGATTTGGTGTCAACATTTTATCATGGTTCACTGTCAGATGAGAATGCTCTCCTATAGGGGACAGCTGATAGCTAGATCAGTAAATAATCCATAGTAATCTGATAGAGGGTCAGATAAGCATACCTGGAGAAAGCAAGTTACTAGGTATACTCAGTTCATCACAAGTATACAATATACTGCTCAAAATGAGAGCAGGGCTGTGCTTTCAGGAGAATAGGAAGCTATCATATAGGACTCTTACTTGATGTCATATCCCGGACTTCCATCTCCGATCATCTCCGCACATCTTCATTTTGTTCCTCTTAGATTCTACTCTGCACCATCTCAGACTTACAACTCCAGTTACTCTGGCGTTATCCCTTTTTAGTATTAGTCTTCATTCTTGTGCTATACCTGTGTCTCACTTACGAGCACAGCTCTGGCTATGTTCCTGTCCCATTTTCACTCCAGTTATGTCTCTCCCGATTTCCCGTCTTACTCATACTTACAAATCTGCACTGCTCCATTTACTAATCCGCACTCAACTCCCGTATATAAACTCCTGTACTCCGCCTCTGTATTCTTTAGTCTGAATATTAGTTTTATTCTCTCGATCACTCCCGATCATCTCCGACCTCTGACCTCTGAGACCTCGACGGTCTATCTCTACTCTTACTCGACTTCACTATTAAGTGTTAAGTTTATCTCCGTACTCCACTCCCCGCAAATACCAAGGCAAGACTTACAGCAAGGGCGCAACACATACGTTGAAGCCAACACCTGTCTGACCCCGAGTAACTCCGAGTCTCAGAGTTACTACCCCTCGAGTAACACCCCTAACACTTGACTATCTAGAGCATAGTGGGATATACCCTGGGGTATGAAAACTGGTATCTCTACCCATATCCCAGGAATACTGTACCTCTACCCCTACTTCTACTCTATACCCTAGGGTATCACAACAAATATGTGTATTACCATTTCTCAAATGTATCAAACCTCTGTCATAGGGTTCAAACATACTGTTTAGATAATAGTAGTACTAGGGTCTAGCATAGGTATACTCTCAGGTATTTAGCACTCATACCCATACCCACACCCACTAGGGGTACATACCCATACTCATGGGTATGGGTTTTCATATGGGTATAGGAAAAATGTACCTATATCCATACCCACTGGAGTTTGCCCATGGGTCAACATTAGATTTACAAGGTCAAAGTATTGTACATACAAAATATAATAAGACTACTTAATACTATCCCACTGCTCCTCTAGTGCTTGCTCTTTCTTTAGATCAGAAAGATCTGTGGTACTCTTCAAGTCCTCTGACTTGACAAGACTCATACTAGAGATTTATGACCATGACCCAAGACACAGAAGTGCATGTGTTGACTGAACAAATAAACCAGATCAGACATGAGAAAGGATAAGACACCCACAGCTAAAAAGCTATTCAATGTCAATACATGTTAATGTAATATAATATAATAAGTGAAGGAGAACATGTTAAGACTATGCTGACCTCCAGTGTGAACTCTGATGAATAGGGGCAAAGTTTTGGAGCTCTGGAGGTTGGGATAAGGACATTGGGTTCAGCTTATGTGCTACCTCCTTACTAGTGTCGTGTCCTAATGTTTCAGAGATGGAGTTTAGAGGAGTTTGGAGGAAGTTCAGAGTAAAGAGCAACAAGATTAGAAGAGAGTCATAGAATGTGTCTAAGTTGTCTAAGGTGATAATCAAGCTAAAG
Source organism: Tylopilus cf. pernanus (assembly GCA_038090575.1). NCBI lineage: Eukaryota > Fungi > Basidiomycota > Agaricomycetes > Boletales > Boletaceae > Tylopilus > Tylopilus cf. pernanus. The sequence continues at coordinate 72,162 of JBBPMZ010000004.1, read as the reverse complement.
TTACAGGTAAGTAACTATGATTTGTATACTCAGAGAAAGGCAGAGATTACTAAGACTAAGTAAGAGCTGAGTAAGATGAGTAAGACAGAGAATGAGTAATTGGAGGGAATTGGATATATATGAATGCCGAGCTGTGCTCCTAAGCAAATACTAGTATCAATGTACTTACAAATCAGAACTAGTACAAATAGAGAAAACATTGGAGTAACATCAGAGTAAGCAGAGATCATGGAGTTGAACAGAGAATCTAGGAATTGAGCAGAGTTGTTGGAGTAAGCCAGGAGTTGGGAGAAATGGTATATGACAGAATGTTTGAACTATAAAATTATAA
>JBBPMZ010000004.1:0-71821 GCA_038090575.1 Tylopilus cf. pernanus | reverse complement strand
TCTGATAGATACTCAAGTGACCAAAAGTCATTTGAGAGAGCAGAGAATAGATGGCATTATGCTATCATTAGCAAGTGATGCAATCTGGTGAGTCAACAGGATCACATGGCCACTTCAACAATGTCTAATGGCATCATTAGCAGTTTTCTATTGTGCTCCAAGTGGATGCAAATAGTCATAAAAGCACAGTGATTTGATATTATCTAGGTATCAGTGGTGAAGTTCAGTTTGTCTGTATTCCTAGTAAGCAGTTCATTTGTGCTCACATACATATTATTAAAATTAGTGATATGTACTTCAGACTTCATCTTCAGATCACTGATTAGATAAAAGATCTTATCTCATACTTACACTATTATGTTTAGTCATAGATCTGTCCTCTGGACATTTAGTCATCCCTTATGACTCATGATATATTTTCATCATATCTTACCTTTCTTTATTTAGAAAAAGACTTTAATGGACACAGATCAGTGCATATACACATAGAAAATATAAGGAGAGCTTCCTTCTATTGCTCTCCTTAACTTGAATAACTACCTTGTTCATTGAGTCTTCTGTAGTCAAATTCCCTTGTCCCATAGCATAGCATATCTATAGATTTACCATACACCTGTACAAACAGTAGAATAAGGGACCCTCCCAGCTCCCAGAAGGACCCAGTCTTGTCCTCTCTGGAGTGTTCTTGAACCTCTAGATTCCTTGACTTGCTGTCTATTGTTCTTCTACAAATAACTTGAGCCTGTAAAGGTTTGGTTGTTTCACTACCCTCTCTATCTTTATCTCAATCTATGGTACTACTACTTATCCCACCTGTGTAAAAGCAGAATATTTAATTTGCCACCAATTAGCTATAGGAATAAATATGAAATCTACTGGGAGCATTAGCCCCTGTAATGGATGTATAAAAGGAAAACATCTTCAAGCTCCATTCTCCCACTCTGTGAATCTACAAGGACCACTTTCTCATTTCATTACTAGATTTACCTATGTACTAGTAGTCATAGATGACCACAGTCAGAAGGGATGGAAGGAATATTTAAAGTTGAAGGATAAAGTATCTATAGCAATTAAAGATTTTATTATCCAACTCAAAACCTTTCATGATTGAGAGGTGAAGATTATTCATATGTGTCTAATTCTATGTACTATATGTAGAGTTTAAAGGTCCAGTCTGGTCTAGTCTTTTTCCTTATTTAGAGAGAACCAGGACTAGGATCAGACAGAACTCATCTTTTTGAGTCCTGTGTAGTCCAAACTAGTCCAGACTACCTCCAGATGAAAGTGCTAACTAATAGCTGTCAGCTGACCTAATTTATAGCCAAATCAGTCCATACAATCAAAAGTTATGACCATTTTAATCTATTACTCTGAAAGGGTATATAATCAGAGATCAATAAAATACCAGATAAAGACATGGAAATCTTGCTTGGGTCATTTTTTCACATTGTAGTACATACTCCTGTCTTGAATCTGAGCTAGAAATCATGTGATTTAGTTCATAGGATCAAAAGATATGACTGATTTCAAGTGGGATGTCAGTTTTGGAAAATAATAAGCACATATTATATGACATTGTGAAAATTATACTTAGGTGATTTCAGGAATGTGAGAGTATTCATCAATAGGATCCATATGAGACTATTTTTGTGAGATGTGCTTCATATGTAGAATCAATAGATATGTATGAATCTGGATGGAGTTTTGATATTAGAGGGAAATAAATAGTGAAGTGGTTCTAAAAAATCTAAAACATTTGAAAAAATCTGGAAACATTTAGGGATATACTCATGTATAGAGGTGCATAGTCATGGAATATATCTACATCCTAGGGAGTCTGGCCAAGGCATGGGGGAAGGAGAACATGTGTAGGGTAAGTATAAGGCAAACATATGTGGAATAGAATGACATACTATGAGTCTAGAGTGGTTTGAGGGGTTTGTATAGTCTAGACTAGTCAAGGGTTAACAGGTCTGGACCATGGCCAGACCTGGGCCAGTGTAGAATAGTCTGGTTCACATGGATAAAGTCAAATAGGGGCCAACTATGTGAACAAAGTATTAGACTTATACATAGCAAGCTTAACTAGCAATGGAAAAATATGAGAAAATAGCTATAAAATAGAGTGATTAGGATAGTATTATTGAGAGAATACCAATGGTTAGGGTATGTGGTGGTCAGCAAGGTGTCAGCAAAGTATCAACAAAGGTATCAGCAAAGCAGTCAGCAAAGTGGTCAGCAAGGTTTAGAGTAATTATACCAGGTAGTAGCAAAGATGGCATGGGATGGGAGGGATGATAGAGGGGCAATTATGTAGTTGACCATGTATAGTCCATGACATAGCTTGCCTTCTATAATTTTCTCCCCTTCAATCTCCCTCTCCTCTGTGCTCAGCTGTACAGCTCTATTCTTACTCCCATGACTTCAGATAGTCCTGGAACTGTTCACCCACAATGCCCCCTTTGGATCACTAATACTTGTGATTTCATTATAGCTGTTCATAGATCCTAATATTTCTCTAATGATATATATAGGGCAAGTCTTCATGCTCCAAGGGGAACATCACTCCCCTCTCTATGTCGGTGTTGACTCCAATAGTGATTTTCAAATTACAGCCTTCTGTATCCTACACCCATATGTCCTGTCTGCCTCCTTGGGCAAAACCACAACCTCCCTACCTTAGTCTGCCTTTTTCCATACCCTCACCCAATAGTATCTACTAGGGCTTTCTCTGTATTATCCCCCTATTACAGTCTCACATCACTATCTGCTCTCTACTCATTATTTGTTGTTTCCCCTTCTCACTTGTACAGTTTAGAAGGGCCCTGGATGCATGCCAGTACCATGGAGTATAAGCTGTGTGACTCCCTCATTATAGCCTTACACTTCCCTACTTCGCCATACATAGTACTATGGGCTCCAAGGATATGCAACTTATTGCAACAATAGTATGAATAGAAAATGCCTGTAGTTTTTACTTCTCCACATGCTCTCTCTCATCTATGTAGTATCTGTTATGTCTGACATAGACTTTGATCTCTCAATAAATGATAATGGATTTTTTTAAAAAAAACTCCCAATCTGTACATTCACTTTCAAATAGTAGAAGTGAAGGATTTTATAGGAACTACTGAACAAACTTGATTTCATCAGTAAAATAGTGAGAGATTCACTATACAGGGTGTGTATGATAAGTGCCTTGTAGATCTCAAGTGTATGCATGACCTACATTTGAGTAACTACTTACAATAAATTTCAAACATGCAAGAGACCATTTACAGACTGATTAATAACAAACTTCATGAGTGTTATAATACATAATATAGCTATATCACTAAACTTTGAAAAATACCTAACTAGAAGTGATTACTAGAGAGCCAAAAGTACAGTTGCAGTAAAAATAGTGTTGCTATGACTTGGCTCAGTCACAGTTGACTCTGGCTTCCTCTAGCTTATAGTATGACTTAGCTATGATAGCCAAGTTATACAATGGCCCTGGCTTGTCATGACTCTTGTAACCAACCATAAGTGACTTCCAGTAGTATCTGACTCAAGTCAAGTCACATTGCCAATGAACAGCCGGTAGTTTAGTACTACTATTTACTATTATCTACTATATATATATAGTTAGTGTTTGAAAGTCTGGTTCTTTAGAGGATCAAAAGACTAGTCCTAGGACTGGACCAATTTTTTAATCCATGGTGCTTGTGTTTTGAAACTAGAACTAGTCCTAGTTCTCAAACTTTTGAAAAAATAAAAGACAAATAAAAAACTGATATTCTTTTTAGAGGACAAATTAGAACCTCTATACATGAGTATATCCTTGAATGTTTCTAGATTTTTTCAAATTGTTTTAGAATTTCTAGGACCACTTCACTATTTATTTCCCTCTAATATCAAAACTCCATCTAGATTCAATATATCTATTCATTCTATGAATCAAATCTCACAAAGATAATCTCATATGGATCCTATTAATGAATACTCTCATGTTCCTAAAATCACCTAAGCATAATTCACACATTGTCATATACTGAAAATATGTGCTCATCATATCCTCAAACTGATATCCCATCTAGAATCAATCATATCTTTTGATCCTACAAACCAAATCACATATTGCTAGCTCCAGATCAAGACAAGAGTTTGTACTACAATATGCACAAATGAACTAAGCAAGATTTTCATGTCCTTATCAGGTAATTTATTGATCTCTGATTATATACCCTATTTAGAATAAGATGATATTAAAATGGTCATAACTCTTGATCGTGTGAACTGATTTAACTACAAATTAGGTCAGTCTTTGCTATATGAAACTAAGGGACTAACTAGTCTACTCATTTAGCTCTGGTCATATCAGTCTATTTTCAGGTTATGTTATCTATGAGCTCTGGCCACAATCTCTGATATTGATGCATCCCACTACTATCCATGCCTAAAACAAGACCCATGATAGGACACATCTCAGATTGTACTACATCATGTCTAAACACCCAAACCCAAGACAAGCACTGAAACAACCAAACCTTTACAGGCTTAAGTTATCTGTAGAAGGACAATGGAAAGTGAGCAAGGGATCTAGAGGTTTGGGAAAACTCCAAAGAGGACAAGACTGGGTCCTTTAATGTCTAGCCTGACCCTGTTATGATTTATTCCTTTTTCCCCTAGTCTTTCCTTTCCATGTCACTCAACTACATTTGCTCCAGTTCTCCCTTTTAGACTTACATCTTTGCTGTTTAAGCCTCACTTTGGCTTTATTATCATTGGCTTACTAATTCCACTGTTCTGATCATGTCTACAGTACTTTAGTCATTTCTCTTTTATCAGAATCTGCTCCCCTCTCTTTGGTCCTATTGTGTTCATTCTACTCTTTGCATGGACCACCCCTTTGTCATATATAAACCTACATTAGCAAACCCCTTGAGTACTGTGCAAGACTGTACATTATGTCACAGTGTGTCATAGTCACCACAGCGTTACAGCTAGGTCCCCATTTGTACAATGTTGTCACATTGCTATAATGATCACATCACAGCAGCACAGCATGTAGCATACAGAGTGACAGAGTACAACAGTATCATAATGCATCTCATGTTTTGCTTTTACATAGAATCAGGTAATTGAGACAATAATATAAAATTAGTAGCTACAATTACAAGAAATATAATCCTACTACAGTATACTACAAAGTAAGTACAGTATAGACACCTGTGCATACCAGCTTGTGTGCAAGTCCACATATACATGTATAAGTGTCCTGGCTAGGTATTGATAGGATAAGAGTAGGGCAGGGTGGTAGTGAAAGGGAAAATGGATGTACCTGTGAGTAGAGTTTTAAAGTCCGATCCAGTCCGGTTTTCCACGCCCCAAATAAGGCAACTGGACTGAACCAGTCTTTTTTAATCTCAGAATTTCCCAGGAATACAACTAGACTGATAAAAACTGGTTTTTTAATTTTAGCTTCACCAAAAAGACCAGTTTGGACTGGTTGCAACCAATCCTAAATTAGGATTGACTAATAGCTACAGATCCCCCTAATTCTTATGTAATTTGGTTCACACAGTAAGAAGTTATGCCCATTTTATTGTCAAATATCCCCCTAGATGAGATATACCCTTCAGAATTAATATTTTGTGACTGATTACTGTGGGAACCAGGCTTAGTCATAGTGAGACCAAATATAGTACACACTCAGGGCTAAATGCAGACACCTGGATCTAGCCGATCAACTGAGAAATGATCAAGATATAGCCATTTCTGGGTCATATGTCATAGATTAGATCTACAGAATGATCACATAGTGTAAAAATTCAAACTAAATTCCTATGTCACTGCACTTGCCCTTCTCTTCCCCTTGCCCTCTCTCTTTCTGTCCACCTCACCTCCTCTACAACAATGATAATGTGGTTGTCATATCACCATCCTTGTTGCCATTCACCTCATTCCCCTTGCCTGTCTCTTCCCCTCCTCTTTGTCACCTCTTGCTCTCCTTTCCTTCCCATTACCTCACCCTTTCCTTTAACTCAACCAAGACAACAACAGCAATGATAATGTGACAACTGCATTGATGCAGTCATCACATTGTCATCATTACTCCCACTCACCCCTTCCTCACTCCCCTACTTACCCTCCCCTCTATCCACCCCATTCCTCTCTGTGACAATGGCAATGATAAACAATGACAATGACATGATGACTGTGTTAATGCAGTTGTTGCATCATCATCGTCACCACCACCTCTTGTCACCCATCCAAGTCCCATCTCTTCTTTTCTTGTCATCTCCCTCTCCATGACAATGATGACGAAGTGATGGCAATGTAGTCATCACATTCTCATCATCATTTGCCACTACCCCTTTGTTCTCCTCATTCCCCTCCACTCCCTTTCCTCCATCACTCTTCCCCCTCTATGATGAAGACAATGACAATGACACAATAACTACATTGACACAGTTGTCACATTTTCATTGTTGCCACCACCCCTTATCATCCACTGGCACCTCACCCCTTCTCTCCTCATCACTTCCCCTCCATGACAAAACAATAACAAATAATGATAACAACATGTTAATGAAGTCATTGCATCAGCATCATCATTGTTGTCACTCCGTTCCCCTTGTTCTCCTTCTTCCCTTTCCTCTATCACTCCTCCCAGGCCTCCACAATGATGATGGTGATGACAACACAATGACTGCATGCCACACCACCCCTGGTTGCCCATCCCATCCCATCTCTTCCCTCCTCACCTCCCCCTCCACAATAATAACAATAACAACACAATGACATCGTCATCTCCACCCTCTCTGCAATGATGATGATGACAATGACAGGATGACTGTATTAATGCAGTTGTCATATTGTTGTCATTGCTACTACCCCTCCTTTCACTCCCTTCACTGAGGCTCCATGACAACAATGACATCACACATTATCATCATCTCTATCACCCCTCCTTTCTCTTCCCTTCACAACCATGATGATGATGCAACGACTGCATTAACACAGTTGTTGTGTTATCATCATCATTCTACCACCTTCACCCTGATAAAAGACAACTATAATGACAGTGCTGTTGTGTTGCTGTTGTTGTGTCATTTTCTTCCTTCTGTGACTGAAAAAGATAGCTCAGACAGTGATGCAGCCAGTGGTTACTTACTCCTGTGCTGCTGCATCATCACCTGTACAAATTTTTTTGTATTTCTATAATGCACTAGGTATGTAATATAATTCAAATTACCTTTTTTTGAAGCATCCTGTAGACTAGTGTAATTAGCACTGTGCTGACTGTGCCAGGGCTTTGGTAGCTGTGCCTATCACACTGCTACCATACTGGGGCTGTGACAATTGTAATAGCACTGTATCACAGCTATGATGGCTGTGATGTCGGTGCCTAAAAAAGGTATTTGCTGATGTATGCTTCTTATCCTGTAACTCTAGCTTAGATCTACTCAACAATACACCTTGTCTTGTGTACCTTCAAACTCCCTTGATTGCTTGTCCCAAGTTCCAAACACCTTGAACCCTTGAACCTTTGACTCCTACCAGATAGACTTGGTAGTCCCTTGACCCTCTTCACAACTAGCAGACTTTCAGTGATTGTTTAAAGTATCATAGCTGCATAGTGACCCTTATTATATAAGTTATCACTTGGTCCTACTTAGAGCAAGTGTAATAGACCCAATCCAATGCAGACATGAAGCCCTAGCAGTACAGAAAAGTCTATGTTGATAAATTGTCAGATGAATCTGAGATGATGATATCAATAATATGTACTAGACACTTAAAGGCACCACCAATCCATCAAAGCATTCCAGGCTATATCAACTACAGTACAAGCTCAAATCTGACAACTATGTCTCCTAAATAAGCATACTCAAATCTACCCTTAAAATTATCACCCTCTTCAGATATTATGACAGTACCATATACATGTCTCTAGAAGACATGGCAAAAGTATGCTAACACTAGACCAAAGTAGATGCTACTTCTAACTATCCTCACATTGAACATGATGGAGGAAGTTGTAGCCCAACTAGGTCTAGATACAGTTGTGGATATCCAGTTCAAAGCAAAGTCCCTCTTTGCAGGATGCTCATGGACTGGACACCTTATCACTGCACTTGTCACTACAAAATACACTGATGGTAAGGACCTTACTACTCACATCACCAAAATAAAACCCTATTATTGATTGATGTGACTTAATCCTCATGTCATTACAATGAGATATCAATGATGACATCTTCATGTATTTTCTAGCATCTCCATGCCATCCATCTAGAATTATTTATTTGCTGGCTTACCATTACATTATACCCCAAGTGAAGTTGAGTGACATATCAAAGATGAATGTGATATTTGTACAAATCAGACTAGAATATAGTATCATACCAAGCTGCTTTCCAATGAGGGGAAAATAATCCAAAGTCAAAAGATAGTGGTAGCTATGTATCCATACCCAGTGAACCTTACTTGGCATGTGCCCTTTGGGAGAAAGTGGAAGGCCCTACCTATATTAGAAAGTAGAATGGGACATGAATGTTTATTACAGCATTTTTATTTGGAGAGGAGTGGGGGATTTCTCACAGGGGGATAGTGGAGATACAGGTTCAAGAGGCATCAGATTAGAAGATTGATAGAGTCACATGTTGTGTAAAGTATGATCCTAATACCAGTACATGTCTAGAGGTTAAGTAGCTTACAAGAAATGTTAGTAGTTACTATCTATGATTGAAGTGAACAATATTATCTCATTCTTCATGGCCTTCAATGTATGACTTGTATCACTGATCTTTCCTGTGTTGTTGTCCAAATGCCAACTTTTCTATTTACAATGTGCTTGTTATACTCTTTGATGAAAATTTCCTTCTTATTAGCTCTAAATATATAATACACAGGTCTTGAGCTGTAATGGTTGATTAATAAGACTCTGAGTGAAGCAGTGCTAGTAGTAAACATATCTGAGGCATTATCCTTATCTGTACTGACATAAACACTATAAGTCCAACTAGCTACTTTATAATCTTGACAACTCTTCTTCTAGCAATAAGTGTTTCAAGCATTGATCTTCTTATGTTATAAAAGATAATGAGCAAGGCTATTAAATATATAATACATTTTGACATGGTAAATACTTTTGTGGTAAGTTAAAGCTAGTGACTAGGTAAGCTCATTCATCTTGTGTCATATACAATTCAGAGTGGTCTGAAAACAATCAAATTCCTTGTAGTGGCCTTCCCACAGTATTACTTGTGCCTCCTTGCTGAGGACAACCTTTACCCAGAAGCATGATATGGGTTGTACATGGTACTTTTCACTGGTCTTTAAAACAGTCAAATAGTGGAAGACTGATAGGATGAGTGTTATAATTTTCTCCCTTGTTTTCATCTTTCTCTATCTTGTTCAATATCTCTTTTTTCTATAGTTATCTCCTTCTTTTCCTCAGACATATATATGTCTTTGCTATTTAAGCCCTACTTATCACTAGCTTACTAATTTCATGTTGGATTAGACTTTGTATGACATGATGATAATCATGAGTGAGTGAGTTGATGGTAGCATACTGTACAATCTTGGCTCCACTAGACTATTAATCAATGTATAGCTATGAGTACATTCAATCATACATGTGTGTATATCCCAATACTCATTCTTGAGTGATACATATATACAAATAAACTATATATATCAAAAGACTGTATTAACTGTATTAGTAGACTGTCCATTGTTGAGGCAATATGACTGATAATGTCCTTTTCACCACAATTGAAGCAGGTTATTTCTAAGAGTAGGGGGTGAGAGTGAATGACAATCATAGCTGAGTCAATGCAGGGACTGTCAATGCAGCCATAGGTGCCTCTTGATCCAGTACCATCACTATCCCCTTGTGGGAACATATCCCCCCTGCCTAAACACAAGTGCCCACTACTGACCCATGCACTATCTTGCTCTTGAGCATTGGTAGAACTTTCCATTTCATGCCCATTTCATGCCCATTTTATCCCCCCCAGCCTCTCTTACTATGTGCTCCACCAACTCACCAGTTGCATGTACTTCTGGTCCTAAATCACCACCAAGGATGGGCCTAAGAAGGGTAAAACCTTTTCTGTCCCCACTATCCCTATTGTTTGCCCCCCCAGGCCAACCCAGGCTGACCATTGAGTTTTATCAAAGATGCAGCTTCACTCCCAGGCACTTGACCAGGAAACTAGAATTTGGGTGCTTCCTGCATATGTTCATATGTATCAGAACAACATGCTGATGCATTTTCATGTACAGCTATTATCCTCTTCCTCAGTCTCTGTCCCCAGATGTCCAGCTGCCCTTTCTATCACTCTAATAAACCCCCACCCCAATAATCCATGGCACAGCTCTAACTCCAAACCCTACCTGACAAGGTATCCCATTAGCATTTCTTCATAAAGAGAAAAAAGGTGTGAAGTACTGGTGCTTTTCACATTCAAAACACATTTTTATTAGTATTACTCAAGTCACATATAGACAAATGAGTTTATATGTAGTGACTCAGATTGATAGACTCAGCTAGAGGAAAAGATCAGTTTGCTGATGAAAGGCTCCAGTACTCCAATTGACATCATCACTGACCACAAAAACCTCAAATATTTCTCTACCACTAATCTCTTGACTTAGTGGCAAGCCTGCTGGTCAGAGTTCCTTAGTCAATTTAACATGATTGTTCATTTCCACCCCAGATGCCTCAGAGCTAAACCTGATGCCCTCACTCACTGTTGGGATGTCTATTCCAAAGAGTAGTGTTTAAAAGTCTGGTCTGGTCCAGTTTTTTGAGCCCCTGACCATGCAACCGGACCAAAACCGGTCCTAGCAATGTCCAGAAGAGTCCTGGAACCACAACTGGACCGATTAGGACCAGTCCTGATCAGCTTTTTAGCAGTTGTGCGGCCAGTTGCAACCAGTTGCCTGAAGGACTGACCCCTAACCCCTGCCCGAGTGAGAATCATGCTTTCCATGAGTGAGATTGATTGTTCTACAGACTCCTAGCTACAATGTAATATAAAAATAAACATTGGGTGAGAAATGATCATTTCTGGGTTGGAGGTCACTTTTTGACATTGAGATATTGATTTTGAGTGATATATGGGCCAAATAAATTCCAAAAAATATTGAAAAATCACCAAATATTCCCCTGAATGGTAGTATAGATAGGGGGTGGCTGTGCACTGGTTGCCTGACTTCTGCCAAAACCAGGCAACTGCAACTGGACTTTGAAACACTACCAAAGATGGGGATAGAGACTATACTCATGTCAATCCACATAACTTTAGACCAGTTTTTACCCAAGAATAGCTTACATCCTCTAGAGCAATCTACCTCACAACTCTGGTACTCTGAGCTAGTACACTCTTCAACCTCAAATCCCTCCACAATAACATCTGCTCCACACTCTCCTCCAATCCCATCGCAATTAGACACATATCTTCCTCCACCTCTGAAGATCATTATTAGAAAGTTGACGAAGATGGCTTCTTAAGATTAGATGATCACATCTATGTCCCTGACTCCAATGATCTCTCTGCATCCTCCATTATAAACATGATCACCTGCTCTCTGGACACTTTGGAGAAAACTGGACTTTGAAACTTATTCACTGCAAATACACTTGGCCTGCTATTAGGACCTTCATCAAAGACTACATCTCCACCTGTACCTTCTGTGCTTGTGCAAAAGTCCCAAGACATAAGCTCTATGGTTTACTGAAGCAACTCCCCATCTCCAAACAACCCTGGAACTCCATCTCCATGGATTTCAATGAACAGCTTCCCCTGTCCTCTGGATTCACCTCTATTTTGATTGTTGTAGATTGACTATCTGAGCAGTGTATATTCATTCCAACTCACGACACCATTACATCCCTGGACCTAGCTAAGCTGTTCCTACTCCACATATTTTCCAAGCACAGAGTTCCCTCTCATGTCACCTCCGATCATGGATCAGAATTTGTGTCGCACTCCTTTAGATCTTTAGGTGAAGCCCTCAACATCTGGTTGCACTTTACCTCTGGTTATCACCCTGAGGGAACAGAGCATATGAATCAAACCCTAGAACAGTATCTTCGCATCTATTGCAATTTTCAGCAAGATAACTGGTTCAAGCTCCTGCCCCTTGTGGAGATTGCATACAACAATGCTCCAAACACTACTACTGGCATCTCACCATTCTTTGCTAATAAAGGCTATCATCCTAACAGCTCTGTGTTCCCCAAAAAGGATCTCACCTCTGCACATGCATGAGAATACTCTGAATCATTACATCATCTGAGAGGGAATGGCCCATACTCAAGAGCAATACCAAGGACCTGCTGATGCTGAGTGAACTCTGGCTCTGGACTTCTCAGTTGGAGATCAGGTTTTCATTGAAGCTAATTACTTCAGAACTACACAGCCCTCTAAGAAGCTTTTGGACAAGAACTTAGGGCCTTTCGACATCATCACTAAAGCTGGAACCCATTCCTTTACACTCCACCTCCCCAACTCTATGAGGTCCATCTCAGCCTCCTTCAACTGCCTCTCCTTCACAGCCTTCCTCGCTTTCTTCACCCTTTAAATCCTCTCCTCCTCCTCTGCCTTCCTTCTTGGCTTCCTCCTCCACCTTCCTCCACTCCTCCACTTCCCTTTGCACTTTCACTTGATGCTGCCTCTCCACTGCCTTCACTGTGAACAGCTTGTCGCTGTCTTTGTCACCCTCCTTGAGATGATCATTGGACCAATTTTTGATGTCATCAAGGTTAGACATTTTTTGAGAAAAAAAGAAGTTAATTCAGGAGCACCCACCCAGACTTATATATGATTCCACATTAGAGTCCGTGCGACCACACTATTGTTTGGTGATTCCCACTTTGATAATTATTGTTTTCTTTCATGGCCTTCCTAAGAGGGGAGGGGGGGGGATACTATCATATCCTGGACTTCCATCTCTGATCATCTCCACACATCTTCACTTTGTTCCTCTTAGATCTTACTCCAAACTATCTCAGACTTGCAACTTCAGTTACTCTGGTGCTACTCCTTTTTAGTCTTAGTCTTTATTCTTGTACAATACCACAGTGTGTCTCACTCACAAGCACAGCTCTGGCTATGTTTCTGTCCCATTTTCACTCTGGTTATCTTTCTCCTGAATTCCCATCTTACTCATACTTACAAATCCACACTGCTCCATTTACTAATCCACACTTAGACTCTTGTATATAAACTCCTGTACTCTGTCCTCTGTAATTTCCTTAGTCTGAATATTAGCTACTCTTACTCGACTTCACCATTAGATGTTAAGTCTAACTCCATAGTCCCTGCAAATACTAAGGCAAGACTTACAACAAGGGCACAACACATATGTTCAAGCTGAGCCTGTCTGACCCTGAGTAACTCTGAGACTTGGAGTTACTACCCCTTGAATACTGACCCTAACAGGTATGACACACATGTTTTTGTGTTGGACATAGAATTTGATAATGAGAGGAGCCTGGGACTGAAACTGTGCAGATAAACCTGTCAACAAGGTCTGGATCACGGGAGAGGGTGGCTGAGGAAAGGAATAATGCAACAGTGGTGGGGTGTCAATGCTGGAAATTGGACAGGGGGTGTCTAGTAGTTTTGTGGATGAGAGGTTGCTCACATGGGATGGCATGGAGTGGGTTGATGAGGTACTACCTGTTGTAGGTTTTTGTACAAATGGTTGCACTTGGGTACTGGTATGCAACATGGATGAGGAGTCCTGGCTAATGTCTGACAAGGTTCTAGTCTTTACAATCAATGCTACATATTTAGATCTCCTTGATGGTATTGTATGTCACATACAATAATCCAATCAGCCTTTCAGTGGAATCCAGGTTCATATCTCTTTGTATTTAGGAATTGTCATTGACTTTTCTAGCTCATCACATCTGGAGATTTTTTTTAACTCCCCCCTTACATGTCTGAGGCATGCCCCAAGTATGCATTTGAATCTTTATGTCAACCTCAAGACCATTTTATTGACAAATCAACCTTGGTAAATGATCTTAATGTAATACAATTTTCTTTTTGATGTCAACTCATCCAACAGACTTCATACAAGTATTAGACAACGTTAGATTTGGAGTGCCCTCTCAAGAAATCATTGAGACCCTCTGCAACCTCCAGCATCTGATTAACCCTCTTTTCCTCCCCAACTGCCAGCCTAGAGCTATATGCTGTCTGTCGCCTCCTTGATGTCACAAATGAATGATACCTCAAATGATTGTTAGACAGTCAGGCCCTTTATTTGAATACAGGGCTGTTGACAGACACCCAGTGGCCTTGCAATACTACGCTGATATACCTGTAGACTCATTACTTCAGGTAAAGGTTGGTGCCCAAGTCATGCTTCACAGGAATCTGGGAAATGGATTGTACAATGGTTCTATTGGAACAGTCATCTCATGTCATTCGATTGAAGACATGGTCAAGCATGGAAATATCCTGTGTGAGTTTGGCAATCATTGGCTATGTACACCAGATTGATGCTACACCTCTCCCTTATTTGCGCATGTCATCCCAGGGAGCATATCCTATGGTTCATTTTGACACTCCAACTAGCACTAGGGTGATTTTTGTTGACTGGAATTGTTTCAAACAGAAGATTCCCATGGACAGATCATTGCTATCAGCATACAGTTTTATTAACTTCTTCTCAATATGTATGCTTTAATGCCTTATTCTAGGTTCCACTCATCCTTTCATGGATTTTCATAATGCACAAGTCACAAGGGATACTACCAAAGATTGTTGTCAATTTTAACAGGGTCTTCACTCCTGGTTTATAGTCTCTTGTTGATGTGGATGATGCATTATCTGACCCTATCCTTAGAACAAGCCTATGTTGCTCTATCCAGGGCAGAATCTTCGCAGGGCTTACAGATCATAAACTTGATCCACATTGGATAATTGAGGTTCCACTATTCTCTTTTCATTTGAACTTATACTTTCTATTTAGATCAAGGTGGACTCTGGTACTAGAATGGCATCATGCAACATTCAGTCACAGGTGATTGACACCTTCTGCTACTTCTCTTCCTTCTAATCAAAATGCTGTATCTTTATGATGGAAATATCAGGTGTGCTTCACCCATGGCTTTATATTCCTTTGTCCCTCATCCATCACACCCGAAGATACACCCTGAGTTCAACTGCCTGTTCTGTTTGCACACCATAAATGATGCTAAGCAGCACATGGATGTTCATTTTGAAAACCCTAAGCCTAGGCTCTATGTGCTTGGTATGTGCCCTGTGCCATTTGTCAAGTCTAGCTGACTGTCTCTTCATAGACAAGATTTACCACCTGGAGGCATTTCCAAGTGGTTACTAGTACCCCCTGTGTCTCTTTAAAGCATTACCATATGCTCTTTATACCCATGTTCTGGAGCATCTTTCATCCCAGGTGTGTATGTGCTGTGTCACAGTGTAACCCCTCAAAATTTTATATTGTTGTGCATAGACTCCTCTAGACAATAGTTGTGACTCCTATGATGAAGAGGATTTAGATGAAGCTCCCCCTGCCAAAAAACTCAGACTATCATCTGAGGCTGT
The DNA here is from genome assembly GCA_038090575.1 of Tylopilus cf. pernanus. Classification (NCBI taxonomy): domain Eukaryota; kingdom Fungi; phylum Basidiomycota; class Agaricomycetes; order Boletales; family Boletaceae; genus Tylopilus; species Tylopilus cf. pernanus. The sequence goes on along the minus strand of JBBPMZ010000004.1, from coordinate 56,240 downwards.
GCTCATGCCTGCTGCAAGCAATATCACTCTGCTGGAGACCGCCCTCAATGGTAGTATATTCTTTCCAATGGATTAAGAACTTCCTATTCTGTGGATTATGGAAGTGGTGTAGGATTTGTTCTATTTCATATTCTTCTTCCCTGTTAATGAGATCAGGTGGTGATTGGGGAAAGCAGGGTCTATGGGTGTTAGTGGAATGATAAAAAGATAGAAGAGAAGCATGGAAGACTCAATGAATTCACAAGGTCTTTGAGTTTAATTAATATTATATATTGTATACATGACCTTGGCTTTTTTTCTTGTCCAATCAAGACATGCATAGATCCAAAGAGCGGTGGTCATGTTTCCAGATCTGGCACAAGATGGTTACTTGGATAAACCCATATGCAGCCAATGATTGCAACTTGGTCACCATGTTCTTCAATACAACCCAAGTGATATCAGAATGATTGTCATTAGATTTGATGAGATCCTTGACAGCCTTTATGGTATCCCCAAACACACATGAGAAGTACTCTTCATAACTTTCTTGATATGTCTGGATATATACATCTTCTCTGAAAGTATACAAGTGAAATGGATGTTGTCTGCCTTGATGTTCATATTTAAGTTAATCTCCTTGCCATTGAATAGACATTGACAGAACTCTGTTGGGTCTGACAGATGGGAGTAGCAATGAATTCGATGGCATTCCATATGGGCTGAATGATACCAGCATCATCTGTTTGATTTTTAAAGATGTGTGCATCACTCACACCCCCATCAAGTATGGATTTCAGCTGTCTCTAGGCATGGAAATGCTTGTCAATTCATGGTTTTCCAGGCCTCAAACCTCAAACATTGCACTGAATGGGTTGGTGAGAACCTCAAACTGCAAGACCCAGCCCATTTGACAGTTTGAGTAGTTTTGAGTCTGTGACTAGTCTATGATATTGATATGTCTCTTCTGGTTTTAGCTCTCCATTGGGCATTAAAGACAATAAAGCAAGTTTTTAAACAGTTGTATGGCTGTGTCCTCCAGACTAGGTTATATACATTTGGAGGAAATGCTAAACAATATCAAGTTGACATTAGGATGGGCTTGTAAAGCATCTAGTAAAATGAAAAAATTTCATGAAAAAAATTAATATACAAGACATGTGTGCACTATATTTTCTTACCTAGATTTTCAGCCAACCAAACACTCTCCTGCTTGCAAGAAGTCATAACACTTTTTTTCTGCAGCATTGAACTCTTTATCACTAAAAGTCATCCCTCCTCCTCTCTGTCTTGTGATTTCCTCTAGCTTGTGATGAGCAATTACTTTTCCTCTAAGATGTTCTTGCATGATTATCACTCAATAGTTGCCACTTGACCATGTTCAAATACTGCATATCTTTCTTCTCCTTCATCAGACCTCCTCTGATATAAGAATGTGGCACTCCAACTTGCTCAAACATCTCAATGTTCTCATATTTGCCACCACAATTTGGAAAACAGAGCATCAGTGGCATCCATCAGGCTGCAGGTATACTTTGAACCCACTGTGGACTGCCATTTTAGGAGAATGCAAATCAAGTTGACAATGCAAAATGCCACTTTGGTATGGTCAACGAACTGTTTCAACAATTTCTGAAGGAAATCCACCTGGAAAGGATTTGTCTTTCTCAACAGTCAAGTGAGCATTTCATGAATACTTTGCCCCTGGAAGTCTAAGATTATACTACAGAACAAACAAGAGATAGTCAAGAGGAGAGGATAATGTGCAGGTGCAAGTAGGAGAATGACTGAATGTTGGACAAAATCACAGTAAGTGTAAGTCTTGTGAAGAATATTGATGAAGTGCAACTTTGCAACACAACATCCACATCTTATGCCACAACTGAGATGTATGGAACAGCTCTCTGACTCATTAGTATGTCGTATGATTCCTGATTTGGACATAGAGGTATAACATTCTGATTACAGTTGGGCTTCATCAACTCCACATTAGGGTTCCCCAAGAAAAGTGCCAGGATCCAGTGGAGAGGAGGATTTGACACATATATTATATTTTCTGCCACAGGAATTAAGCTTGTAAGTGAAATTTCCACTTTTTTGATTTTAAATCATTTTAAAAAATGGATTTTCACTTCTCAGTTCATAGGATGTTGAAGGAAACATGGTGAGGGACTTGGCAAGCCGCCCTGCCCTAGAAAAAGATGATCTGGTGTAAAGATGTGGGTCCAGCTCAGATGCCTTTCATATGGAGGAGTTTGTTATGAAGATCATTCTTGGTCCCATGCTGCACAAGATAGAATGTAAGGACATGGAAACTGCACAGAAGTGGATGAAATTCATGGCACTCGTTAGAATACACCTCTCACATTCCACATTGGTCATGGTACATACAGGAGTGGACACCTAAGATGAACCTCAGGATCTCGAAGACTTGGAAGACTTTGGAGTTTGGAGGCCTCACAATGCACTGCCAAGAATTGGCTTGATTCATGCCTTATAGCAAAAAACTGATACAAATGAAAAGGAGTACAAGCACCCTCCCACTGGACTACCACTATGGTGGAATTCATCAACCTTGTGAACGACCCAGCTATGTGTGGGAATTTCCTTGATGGCAAAAATCTTGGCACTAACATCCACAACACCACTGCTTGACTTGGACATCGCATGGGGACACATGCTTCATCTCAAGTTCACCATGGTAGTGAACACAAAGAATGATAGACCCTCAGGTGGAGTACCAAAAAGATGTGTACCACAGGTGGTCAGGACCAGAACCTGGACTTCACAGGGCTAGAGGCTGGTGACTGGGATACCTGACACATCCACATCATGACTGTGGTGGTATGGGAACCTATGTTATCACAAAAGATACAAGATTTGGGCAGTGATGCGCTCCAAGTGGCATTTGTCCAAGTTTCTTGAGGAGCTTTAGTGCTTGGATGCAGGGATGGAAATGTTGATGGAAGGCAAGTGACATTGACACAGTTTGTCTTGAATTAGGTGACATCATGTGAGTGTGTTTACTACCTTCACCAAACCGTTCAGAGAGTGTATCTGACCATTCTTAACAACACAGGTTGAGTCCTGCATTCAGTGTATAATATATGCTGGTTTCATCTATCTTTAGTAGTGGATATTTTTACAGCTATGACACAATGCATCTCACTTGTGCTGTCCTCAAAATGAAGAGCATACATACAGCAGAAAGACTCCCCTTACTAACAACGATCACATGGGATTCCTTCAGACATTGTGCTGGATGGTCATTGCTCTTAACTATCAATCAGAACCCCCATAAGTCCACCATTGGAAGTCTCAGGTGTGATCATACTAAGCAAGAACATTAATGAAAATATCAAAGAGGAGCCTTCTCAGCTTGATCCTTGTAGTTCTAGAATCCAAAGGCCCCGAGAAGACTATGAGCAAGATGAAGAACATACTGATAGAGGAGGAACACAGCGAGCTTGGCTGTGCAGCAGAATGCACCAAATGCTTGCTTGATTGGATGAAGATGACACAAGAAAAAGCAGAAGAGTTCATGCACACATAGAGTATGAAGTAATCAAGGTGTGCTGTGTAGAGTTACAGTCACATACATAACATAATACAAATGATTAGAAGACAAAATTGTATGTAATTGAAGGAATACTGCAAAAATGGCCACATATTCTAAAAGAGGGTGAAAATGTATGAAGCTTTCTCTCTTGATGTTTTCTATGAAGTGCTGCAATGAAGCATAATGAAGATTTTAGATATATTATTGAACATATACAGAAGGCCAAACACTAATCACCAGCAAGGCCAAATACTGATCACCCAAGGTCAAATACTGATCATCGAAGGCCATAGACTAGTAACCTAATCAAAAATTGGTTACTATTGGAATTCTGGTGGTGTTGACTACTGAAAAATTATGACCATAGAATATATTGACCATGGAAAGAGCATGGTCAACAACCATCAAGTGTTATCTTTCCCAAAGAGGACCTACCACTGGGGCATCCCTAAGCTCATTTGTTTGTAATGTGCTATGGCACCTCATGAGTAAGCATTTTCAATAATTAACCAATATATTCATATTAATTTACTATATAGAATACCTTGCAAGGAGAGGATCTCTAAATATCAAAAATATAGTTCTATAACCCTGCAATAAAGCAATGGCCAGGAGATGTCAGTGAAAAAGTGGTAAGGTTTATATAATCCAAACAACATTCTCACTAGGGGCCCAGCTCAAAATGCCATAGGATCTCATGATTCCAATCTTTTAATTTTGTGGACTCCTAACTTGTTGATTGAGTAGAATTACCATACAAGGAAACTTCTGTGGATTCTCACATGACAATAAGATTTCCAGCTTCCAGGCAAAAAAAGAATTTCCACATTTGAAGCATGGAAAGAGTGTCCAATTTGCAAAATGAAACTAGGTAGACAATGGTCTATAGATAGTGTTTGTTGGTCCAGTCCTAGGACCATGAAAAGATCATACTAGTGACTAGACTAGACTATTTTAAAACACCTCATTGTAGCTCAGTATGAATTAATCTTGTGTGCATATGGCATCAAAAATCAGTCTAGACTAGTTTAGACCAGTCCTAAAATTCATTAGAACTGTTGAGGACTAGTTTTGGATGGACTGGTTCAGCTCTTTTCTATTGAGAAATTATTTAGGACCAGTCTGATCTTGGTCTTTCCAAAAGAGACAAAAAAGACAGACTGGACTGGACCTGTGAGCACTATCCATCTCTACAGAAAATGAGAGATCAAATCTCAAAGGCTAAGTAATGAGTGGTTGAGATGACTAAAGAACATGAAGTTAGTAGTAAGTTTATGATTGGAATAGTCTTCATTTGAGAGAGAGTTTCACACTGATTGCATAGTGAAGAGCCACAGGAGTACACCTCCAGATCAAACTCTTGCAAGGGATAGGCAATGACAGTGATTGGTCTAAAGGAAGTGTCTTAGGGATCTTTTCTCACTATGGCCAGGGTTATCTAAGGGGATATAGATGAAAGAGAGCTTCAAATTATAATAGCATGTGAGAGAATGCCATCACAACCAAGTCTTCTACTTATTCCAGTCAACTCAGGAATTGACTCAACATGGATCAAAGAAGATGAAGATGACCAAATTTACTCAATATCTATGTGAGGATATTTCAATAGCCTAATTCAAGACTCTCTCATTACTCTGGATAAAAAACATTGTCCCACAGCTTTGGAATGCTGGCTGCAGAGAGTTCATGCTGTGCCATCATAACTATAATGGAAGGATGGAGTATCTAGAGGTCATGTGAATGAACAAAATTAAACCACACTCTGTCAACATTTTTGAACCTTACATCTGACTCTGTGGTAGTGCCTCACTGTAACATTTTTCATTCCTTGCTAGATTGGTGTATATGGTGGACCATGCAGTTCCAGCAGGGTTATTACATATATCTCTGACCCCTTCCAGAGGTTTGACAGACTACTCAGGGAGGATATTGCTATCATAAGGGCAACAACATCAAGACATGTATGGAATGATGATACAACAGTGCAGAAAGTAACACTACTTTATTCCATATGTTCTTCCAGAATCATACTTATTTGATCCTTGAGATTTTCAAAGCTCCAGCCCTTCAGGGTTGGTCCTGGGCAATTTGACACCTCCAAGGTCACTGTTGGAGTCAAAATCCAGAGGGAGAACAGGTCAAATTCTTTCACACCAACAAGCATATCTAACTGGAGTTACTGTATACAACACAAAAATGAGGGTAAAATGAATAACTTGAAAATAAAATAAATTAACTGCAAAATGTTTTTGAAAGATGGCAAAATAATAGGGGTGGACTTCCCTTTTTCCACAACTGGAAGTTCTACTCTCTCTTGGCTAGGAAAGTGATATGGCCCTTGTTTGTGCCCTTCACTATTTCACTTTCCTGCCACAATATCAATGTCATTTCCTCACTTCCTTTTGGTGTGGTACTAATGTCATCTCTGTTTATGCCTATCTTCATGTATGTCACTGGACAATTTCATTCTTTCACAATGACACAAAGTCATTTGATTATTTTTGCTTATGGCATTGACACACCATCACTCTATTTGCTGATGTCCTACACCTTGTAGGTCTTTCTCATTATCTCTATCCCCAGTTGTAAGCTTGTGAGAGGCCAACAGTTAGCTTATCTAAGGTATATTCCCCTTCCTTTTTTGTCCCACACTAGATGTTTTTTCATCAGGCATCCATTTGCCTTTCAAACCTCTCTTCATGCATGCAAAATCTGTTTTGATCCTCTCATTGTGTCATAATCAGCTTAATCAATATATTTTGCTCACTTGGTCCATCCTATATGATTCTTTCTTCGTTTATTCCATTTTTGAAGTCATTGCCACATCAGTTCACTTTTTACAACAATGTAGACATTGTTTCCTCCCATTTTCTCAGTGCAGCACTGACATCATTTCTACTTGGATCACTTTCATACATGCCACATCACCACTGGACAATTTCATCTTTCTACAATAATGTGAACATTATTTCATTATCTTCACTCACAGCATTGATGCCATCACTCTATTTACCATCATTATCACCATCCTATACCTTACAAGACTCTCCTATTATCTCCATCACCAGTTGCAAGGTCATAAGAGGCCAACAGTTATGTTATTTAAGGTACATTCCTCTTCTGCTTTTTATACTGCATGTGATGTTACTCCATCTGGAATCCACTTGCCCCCCATGCCTCTCCACACACATCAGATTGACTGTTCTAGTCCCCTCATTATGTCATGATCAGCTTGATCAACATCTCTTGCCTATTTTCTACCATTTTTTTTCTTTATTCACTATACTTCTGTTTCTGTTGAAGATGTTGTTTTAACATGGTTATATGTTTTGATTTGTGCATGGTGCTGTCTGTAGGTTGGGTTTATGTCTGGTTTTCCCCAACACTTTGTTCAATATGTATCAGAGGTAAAGCTGTTACTTATTTTCCCTCTTATTTTCTTGTGTCAACTCCACTTTGCTATCTCATCTTGTCTCTGTGAATAACCACAACATGATAACATCCAGTTGGTCATATGGTGTGTTATATGAGACTTATCTGTCCTCTTTACTGGTGGTTTTCTCAATCCATCCTTGTTGTAGTATGTTGACCCTCTTCTTGTCCAGTAATGTCCTCTCATTCTAAGTAGGTTTTTATTGGGTTTCTCATAGTGCTTCTTGGTTGATTTGGCTTGCACTAGGTGCACTGCAAAGCATGTGGCAAATGAGTTCACAATCTTCCCTCCCATGTTTACTTACATAGTTCACTAGTCCAAAGTTGAGTTCAATCACAGCAGTAAGATTAACTGCTCTGTTTCTTTCTCTTTAACCTGCCTGCATATAAGGTTCAAGTTTACCATTTTCCAATTTGAGCAAGGAGATTTCAAGTGTCTTTGTTGTCAATTTCATACTCCTGATGCTAATTAGCTAAGGACATGCCTCAAGAATTCTTGTCTTCATATCATAGAGCATATACATTCTAGTGACACCATTGATAAAGATTTGTTCTCTTCAATGCTTGTGTACATCATGATAGTCAGGTCTGAGGACAATCCCTTAGCTTTCTGTGGCACTGATGGCCAATGTCAGTCTGATAATTGTGGTATAGTATTTGTTTTTTGGAGGTCACTTATATTAATGTCCAAACTCTATATAACAACTGTAAATCAGGGATGCTGCAGTTTGCAATTCATGCATATATTCTAGTGATCTCAATGCTATCTCCTGTGTTGGCCAAGCACAGCCTGATAATTTTGATAGCCATTATTTTTGGGACCCTTAAATACTGATAATGATCATTCTCTAACCAAACCTTAACAGGCTTAAGTTATTTGCTGAAGGACAGTGAAAGCGAGTCAAGGGCACTAGAGGTTTGGGAAAACTCCAGAGAGGACAAGACTGGGTCCTTCTGAGAGCTGGGAGGGTCCCTTATATACATTACTATTCTACTATTTGTACAGGTGTATGGTAAATCTATAGATATGCTATACTATGGGACAAGGGTTCTAGATGGGCTGAGGGTTTAGGAACCAGGCTGCATAGCCATAGAATGTATCTGCATCATAGGGAGTCTGGCCAAGGCATGGGGGAGGTGAATATGAGGAGAAGATATGTAGGGTAGGCATGAGGCAAACATGTATGGAATGGAATGACATATATGAGTCTAGAATGGTTTGAGGGTTTGTATAGTCCAGGCTGGTCCAGGATTAATGGGTCTGGACCATAGCCAGGCCTGGGCCAGTGTAGAATAGTCTGGTTCGCATGGATAAGTCAAATAGGGGCTAATTATGCGAACAAAGTATTAGGCTTATAGCAAGCCTAAATGGCAATGGAAAAATATGGGAAAATAGCTATAAAATAGAGTGATTAGGATAGTATTAGTGAGAGAGCACCAATAGTTCGAATATGGTGGTGGTCAGCAAGGTGTCAGCAAGGTGTCAGCAAAGATGGCAAGGTGTAAAGTGATTTAACAGACTCTTTTCCAGTAGCTAAAAGTTACCACAGTCCTGGAAATGTTATGGAAGCCAATATTTCACTGTCACATGAGAATTTGCATGATTATATGCTTGTTGATATCCCTGACTTGTCTAATCCTGCCTTCATTTGAGAATACTACAAACTCTTTTCTTTCTTTGAGCTTCACATTAATATTTTGTATAGGCTCATTATATGTATTAAATGCTAGTAAGTGCTGGAACCCAAGCATTCTCATGCTTATATTTGTAACCATAGTCATTCTACTCTTCCTGAAGATGAGTTTGATGTGATTCTCTGTAATTGTGATGTCACAGAATCCCTAGTCTTTCTGAGTGACAAGGCTATTCTCTCTATTGTTGGCATTAGTCTATAAGAAGGCTTTTTATGTACTCTTTAATCATGTGGGAATCCCCATAGGTTCCAAGAGGCCATTCAACATCACTACAATGCATCTTGGCCTAATAATCCATTGTTCTATATGGTCTGTAAAATACATTGTATTTTCAGATTTTTAGAAAACCAATTGGTTATTTATGTTAACTCACATGTGAAGGTTCACTGACTATCTCTCTGTATTGTCAGGATGTCTTAACTCAACTCTTGAACCCTGCCAATTACTTCCAGAAAATAACAGCTCTTCTTCATTCTACACAATGGCTGGACATTATTAGTCTAAAGGTTACCTACTCAAAATGAACTTCTATCCTTGGTTGTGACCCCATCTCAACAAGACTCTTTGTACCTGATAATGCATGAGACCAATGCCCTGTTTTCCTACAGTAAGATATTGTTGAAAAAATGAAGAAGGTTCTCTCTCATCAGCATATACATACTCTGAAGGTTTAATCTCTTCTCTTTCAAGTTTTCTTAGTTTAAGTTGCTCATATAGAAGCTTAGACCCTGCTGACCTGGAGAATCAACTGTTCAGCCAACCTTACACTTGAGACTATCTTTACCATTGTGCCCATTATTAGACTTGATTCCTATGTACTCTTCTTCATTCTATCAATATCATATCCCCTCTTCTGGTCCTTACTGTGCAGTAACAACTGCCCTGCTAGTCTCTTATGACTCTGGTCTTGCAATCCTGCCAGCTTTATCAACTTTCTGCTTATTCTCATGACATTCAGAGAGACAATAGCCTTTGTCCACTCAGATCTTGTTTTATCACATTTTAACATCTTCATGAAGGTGGTATTTTCTAATCTCTCTTATCCATCTCTCCCCATCTTGCATCTTTCACATTTTGTTTTCATACCATTGCAACTCTTGAAGCAAACTGTCAATTGACTGCAGATCCATCTCTCACCTTTCTGGGATTTTACCATGATGATCTACATCCTCTTTTGAACAAAGGGTACTCCATCCCTTTTAATACCCTGCATGAACTAACCTGATAATCTCATTTCATTGTATACTTATGTGAGCATAAAATTTCCAGACATACAACATACTCATCATCCTCTCAAGATTAAACTGATTCCTACATGAGCAAACTAGCTATACCTCTTCTAGTGTTCCAGTAATTCCAGTGTATTCCAGAGGTTCAATATACATCATCTATCCAGACTTCCAGATCTCTCAGACCTTCCAACCAACCCTACCTATTTCAGACTATGCCATAGGATTGCACTGCTACTCAACAAATTGATTTATTTACTATCAAGAAATTTTACCCATAGTAATATTACATAACATTTCAATCTGTGCGACAAGCTGTTCTAAGGAAGTTCATAGAACATGGTCAGTTTGAAAGACTTAACATGCACAAAATACAGTCCAAGATCAATTAAATGACCAAGTAATTTGTGAACATAGTTCTGTGATAGAAGAACCCACTGCTTGTAGTGGCTTCCCTTTGCTGTTGCAGGAGCCTGTAGTGTCTTTCTGCCTGGATTTGCATTTGCCATCATTTCTTTGTACTTTTTTTGTACAAGTTGGGATCTGTATGTGTAAATCCCCAGGTGTCTGAGCATGTACCTATACCTGTACTGGTGGGTACAAACATGTGGGAACAGGCATGGGTATAGGTATAGGTTGACCCCATGGGTTGCCAGTGGAAAGGGCAGGAGAAGCCAAATGCAATGCATGGACAATGCAACATATAGTCGCATCATTGATGTGTTGTGTTGACATCTCATTCGTTGCCATTGTTGTGTTCTGATGGTGGGACAAGTTGAGATGAATACAATGTGTGGACAATGTGACAATGTATTGCATCATTGTCCTGTCATGTTGCTGCAGGTGAGGGGGGAGAGAGAGGGGAAAGGAGGGGAAGGAGATGAACATAATGCATAGATGGTGCAACAATGGGTTGCATTGTTATTGTGTTGCATCATTGGAGGTGATCTCAGGTGGGAGAGTGAGAAGACAAACACAACATGTCAATAATTCAACAATGTGTCACATCATTGTCATGTTGTGTTGTTCCAGGTGAGATGGAGGGAGAGGAGATGGGGGGAAAAAGGTGGAAGGGGACAAGGATGACATGGGATGGGGTGGTGATGTCAATCTGTAGTTGTCACATCATATTGTTGGAGGTAGAAGAAGGGGGGAGACTCATAGTGAGGTGGGGGAAAGGAAAGGGATGAGGGAAGAAATGAACATAATGTGACATATTGTTGCATCATCATCACATCATGCTATTCTAGGTGAGGAAAAGGAAGGAGAGAGATGGGAGGGAAGGAGAAAGGGGACAAAGATAACATGGGATGGAGTGATGATGTTGATCTATTGTTGTTGATCTGTCATGTCATTCATCTCATCATTATGGTGGTGGGGTGACAGAGGGAGGGGTGACAGAGGCAGAGGGAGAGGAAGGGGCTGAATACCTGTCATGTCAATCTATCATCAATCAATCTGTCTTGTCATTTGTCATGTTATCCATGGTGGTGGGGTGACAGAGAGAGAGAGGTTGAGGTTGAAGTGGCCATCGTATCCAAATCAATCCACTGTTCATTGTCATATTCAAGACATCTATTCATTTTAGGTAATACCCACATACCCATGATCAAAGGTATGGGTATGGCATGGATGTCAAGCATGGTAACCCATACCTGTACCCAGCTATATCTATACCCAGAACCTGCACAGGTTACCCATACCTGTGCAGATCCTATGTACAAGTCCTTCTGGGGTCTCATTATAGATGTGGATACATTGATTTCTTAAGAGGTGATGGAGTGAAATGAAACATATATGACAAGACATAAATGATATAATAATGTATGAGGTAGATTTAAAAGAAAAATAGCAGCGTGATATTATAGCAGATAAGAGAGGGTGAGAACAGGAAACCCACCTGTGTCATAAATTACAATACCCAATATCTATCAAGCTTCAGAATCACTGTAAGACTGTCAAGCTCCAGCTTTATCTTAGTATTATAGTATTGATGTCTTTATTACCAAGCAATTTTTACATAACCTACTTGATGTACTGTGACTTCTTGTTGAGTGCTTTTGATCTCATAGTCTTTGCTTGGAGCCATTGGTAGAGAGCAGCCATGTGATGTTGGCCACTTACAGCATGAATCTGGTAGATGGCAGTTCAGAAATAAGCTCAAGCATGCAAAGATTATTTTCATCAGGTGGAAACTCAGAATTGTATACAAGTTTTTTTGATGTATACCTTCTTGACAACAATCAGAATCAGGTGAATCTTGCTGAAATGGTTGCAACCCTCTTCATTGTAGCCAGTCTCAATTTTATCAACTTCAATATTGTTTATCATTTGCAAGTTCCACATTCTAAAGGTAACAGGATTCTCTAGGAAATTCCACTTGGTATATCCTATGAGTATCTTATCAGGTCAACCTGTCTTTGATTATTCTCTACCACCTTTGGATCAACACCAGTGCTATCAAGGGACTCTGGTCAAGCTTGAACCCATTAGTGACTTTGCTCTAGTTTTTTTCAGCATAAGTAACCTTTGTGTGGGTACTACAATGAGCTCACTTTGTCAGACTTAGATACTTGCTTTGTATTCTTTTTAAGAGACGTGGTAAGAAAACACTGATCATGAATAGTGGAAGAGTGTGATTGACAGAGTGCAAAAAGTAGTATGTGTTTTAACATAAATGCCATGTGTGTTTGACATGTATGTGATGTTATGCCTTATTCTGATTTAGAGTGTACATCAACTTACTCTATCTCACAATGAGCCCAGGCTCATTGTTGTAATTCCATTTTGTACAATACTGTATGTGCCTCACTGTCTTTTTTTGATGATGTCTAGCATACACAATCTGATCTATGTATGTATTACAATGCAGTGTATGAAACAACCAAACCTTTACAGGCTTAAGTTATTTGTAGAAGGACAATGAAAGTGAGTCAAGGGATCTAGTGGTTTGGGAAAAATCCAGAGAGGACAAGACTGGATCCTTCTGAGAGCTGGGAGGGTCCCTTATATACTATTCTACTGTTAGTACAGGTGTATGGTAAATCTATAGACACATATGCTATGCTATGGAACAAGGGTTCTGGATGGACTGAGAATTTAGGGATCTAGGCTGCATAGCCATAGAATGTATCTGTATCATAGGGAGTCTGGCCAAGGTATAGAGGAAGATAAACATGAGGAGAACATATGCAGAGTAGGCATCAGACAAACATATGTGGAATAGAATGACATACTATGAATCTAGAGTGGTTTGAGGGTTTGTATAGTCTAGACTTGTCAAGGGTTAATGGGTCTGGACCATAGCCAGGCCTGGGCCAGTGTAGAATAGTCTGGTTCACATGGATGAAGTCAAATAGGGGCTAATTATGCAATCAAAGTAGTAGGCTTATAGCAAGCCTAAATGGCAATAGAAGAATATGTGAAAATAGCTATAAAATAGAGTGATTAGGATAGATTATTGAGAGAGCACCAATGGTTAATGGCATATGGTTGTGTTGTTAGTGATTGTAGTTGTTATTCACTATAGTGGTTATGACAGTCAGTTCTTGCCAGTCACTCCTAGTAGTGACTAGCTAGTCACTTCAGTGATTGACCATAGGGTTTGTTGTAATTGTCATAGTGCTCTTTTGAGTTGATTTTGCAATCATATGTGATGTATATCTTTTGTGAACAATATGATACCTATTTCACATTATTAGTGTTCTGGTGTACAATCTAAAACACAAGATCTTTGCATACAATATACTATGTGTATAACCATAAAGTAATGTATGTATTCTAACTAACTGAATCAATCATGTTCTTGACACAATTCAAACCACATTCTCTATATGCACACACACACAATGACAACCATATAACATATGGGTCAAAATACTACTAGTGTATGTATCCTTGTGTATTATATTTTACTAACATATTCTACAAGTCTTTTTTGATGTTGTCCATAATGTGACACAATTGGAACCACATGGTCTTTGTACACCATATTTAACCAATATACCACATGTATTATACAAAATATTTCACATGCAATTCAAATCACATTGGCTTTGTGTAATATACTGTATGTAACTCAAATGATTGGTTTGAAAGGTGTCTTATTTGTGCATTAAAAAGTGCAAGCTCTTTGTGCACAATATCTTACCTATTCTAACATATATTCAACTAATTCTTACACACTCTATAAATCAAAAAATAATTTACATACCCTGCAAGATATGTTCTGCACCCAATCCAAATCAAAAGTCATTCTGATCCAATTTAGACATGTCTCTCATGCAATCTGAACAATAACATCATTGTGTGACATAGTGCCTATATCATATAAATCTATTTGACAATATCTCATGCTTAATTCTTCATACTGAATTTGTTCCAGTATCTTCTATATCTTCAACTTCAACTTTTATATACTTTTTGAATACTTATCCTATATTTTTAATATCTCTTCTTCTCACAACTATATATCACTTACATTACTTACTATCACTCACACATTCCACCATCCAATCAATAGAAATTCTTCTCACAATTACTCCCTCCTTTATCTTTATTTTATAATTTATTCTTTCATATCTACATTCTTTCTTTTAATTTACATTTTATTAATCACTCATTTTTACTCATCATATATACTTCTTCACTCATCTACTTCTCTTCTTTTACCTCTTCTTTACTATTATTCTTATCTATTTTTTCTTACAACTCTCACTATTTCTATGTTTTCTAGCTTAATCCTCTCTTTAATCCCAATCTCCTATAAATTCATCTATACAAATACTGTAGATCTATGCATAGATAGTGACATCATTTGCATATAAAGACTAAGAATATGCTAGCAATATGGAATATTGACAAATGTGTACATAGTATGTATAAAAATGCTAATATTATCAATATGAATCATCAGAACATTACAGCAAAATCATCAATTCACAAAATCTATATATACAATATGTCAAAATAGTGTCAGTATCAGAAGTCATAGAAATATTCCAACAAAATCCAATATGGACAAAATGTACATATACAGAGTGTATAAATAGTGGATATTGGTAATATAGTTTATAATACCCTTGTAGCAAAATACCATAATAATATTCTAGTGAAATAGAACATATATAAAATGCATACATAGAGTACAAAATTGATGAAGATATCAGAGAAAGAGAGTGTAGGAATACTCCAGTAAAGTAGATAATATACAAAATGTGCACATAGGGTAGTACCAAGATGTTCATCTAGGTATCAGCATTATAGAACATACCAACATTCAAGCAAAATATATACAAAATGTGTACATATAGAGTTACAGATAGGTATTCCACTATGTATCTGAGCTGTCATATCCCGGACTTCCATCTCTGATCATCTCCGCACATCTTCACTTTGTTCCTCTTAGATTCTACTCCGCACCATCTCAGACTTACAACTCCAGTTACTCCGGCGTTATCTCCTTTAGTATTTGTCTTCATTCTTGCACTATACCTGTGTCTCGCTTACGAGCACAGCTCCGGCTATGTTCCTGTCCCGTTTTCACTCCGGTTATGTCTCTCCCGATTTCCCGTCTTACTCATACTTACAAATCCACACTGCTCCATTTACTAATCTGGACTTCGACTCCAGTATATAAACTCCTGTACTCCGCCTCTGTATTCTTTAGTCTGAATATTAGTTTTATCCTCTCGATCACTCCTGATCAACTCCGACCTCCGACCTCCAAGACCTCGACGGTCTATCCTTACTCTTTACTCTTACTCGACTTCACTACTAAGTGTTAAGTCTAACTCCGAACCCCAATCCCCACAAATACTAAGGCAAGACTTACAACAAGGGCGCAACACATAAGTTGAAGCCGACGCCTGTCTGACCCCGAGTACCTCCGAGGCTCGGAGTTACTACCCCTCGAGCAATACCCCTAACATGAGCTAACATACTACAATGTTAATATATATCAAGTATTTAATTCCAATATCATTCAAGTTGATCTATCTGTTCCTCTCTCTTATCATTTTCTTATCAGTTATGAACTAACTACTCTTCTAATATCCCTTTTATCATGCAAGCAGCAGTTATCATTGGCTTTCAAGCAATGTGGCAATGTTTCCAAGTTGTCAAAGATGCTTCTCTGCATCCATATAAGTATAATTATAGCATGAAAGAGGCAAAGATGTCTGTGTGGGGGACAGACAGTCCAACTACTGACTATATGTGGACAAATATATTCTCAGAATAGCCCCATTACAGGCAACCAATTCATGTTCTTAGGTATAGTAGTATGTGTTGTGCTGTATATATATATGATTGTATAGATGAAATTATTTAGTGTTGTACTTTGTGTCATATCCAATTTGCATGTGTCAAATTCTATGTATAATATATTCCCAGATTGCAGTGCTACCATGACTCTTGTGACTGTGACTAACTTCTAGCACTGTAATCTGGCAATGTATCATACATAGAATTCAACACATGCAAATCAGATATAACACAAAGTACAACACTAAATAATTTCATCTATACAATCATACATATATACACATGCTACTATACCTAAGAACATGAATTGGTTGCCTGTAATGGGGCTATTCTAAGAATATATTTGTCCACATATAGTCAGTAGTTGGACTGTCCATCTCTCACACAGACATCTTTGCCTCTTTCATGCTATAATTATACTTATATGGATGCAGAGAAGCATCTTTGACAACTTGGAAACATTGCCACATTGCTTGAAAGCCAATGATAACTGCTGCTTGCATGTATTACTGACAACCTTGGTTTTTTTCTGTTGGCTATCTTGAATCTATAGAAGAGAGCAAAAGAGGAGATAATAAGAATGTAAGCTAGGCTGCCTACTCAAGGTCATTGGGGCAATCTAGTTAGCTCCTAGATGGTTGTTGATGAAGGCAAATGCTGGTGTACCATCAAGGTCATGCTTGTTGCAAATAGGTGGATATTCACTGGTTCTTAACAATTGGTTATCCTTGGATTTTGTTCAAAATTGACAATCTATGTATACAAAGAGCATCCAAATAGAATACTATTTGTTTAGTCACTACTATATGTCTGTAGTGTGTGATATAGAGTAGTAGTAGAGCAGTAACTACATGAAATCATTGTCTTTAGTAGGCAGAGAGTATTCTAGGAGTCACTGAGATGATATCCATGAACCCATGGATTGAGTATAGGTTTGCCATGAGTATGTAAAGTCCAACTCATATCTGTACCCATGTTATACCCAACTCAAAACCCATGTGAGTTACTCAGTATTACCCATGCATGCCTAGGAGTTTGATCAAGGAATACACTAATATTCAGACTAAAGAAAATACAAGGGGTAGAGTACATGAGTTATATATGAGATTTGAGATACAGATTATAATAGAGTAATCTTAATTGGTAAGTAATCTGAGTAGGATAGGAGATCAGAGAAAACATAGCTGAAGTAGAGTTAGGATAGAAAGATAATTAGAAAGACACAGGTATTCTTACAAAGAAACTAACTAAGCCTAAAGGGGAAGAAAGATCAGAGTAAGTACAGATACAAGTCTAAGAGAGTACAAAATAAGATCTAAAGGGAACTGAACAGGAGATGAGTACAGAGATATTTGAAGATAGCAGTCCAGGATATGACAGAGACACTAGTAGCTATCATAGAAGTAATTTGGTGTAACTAGATCTAAGTATAACAGACATGCAGTTGCTCACTTAATCCATGTGATATTATGACATTAGTCAAAAAACTTTATCTGGGTACATGAATCAAGAAACAGGTTAGCAAGTAGAAACCACAATGTCAAGCAACTCATGTGTACTTGCTGTGGTATGATTTATTATGAGAGTACTAATCCTAGTTGGCATCTAGACTTGGGTTCTAGACTTCATTGCTCTAATAGCATTTTGACTCCTAGAGAGCTGTTAGAAGTTGTAGGTCATGAGACTTATGTGTTGTGCTCTTATTGTAAGTCATACCTTGATATTTGCAGAGATCAGAGATATGGAGTTGGACTTAATACTTTAGAAGTGAAGTTGAGTAAGATGAAGAGTAAGAGTAGATCATTAAGGTCTCAGAGTTTAGAGATTGAGATGATCAGGAGTTGATTGAGGAATAAACTAATATTTAGACTAAGGACAGTACAAAGGATAGAAGTACAGAAGTTTATATATGGGAGTCAAAGTATGGATTAGTATATGGAGCAATATAGATTTGTAAGTAACTGAGCAAGCCAGGAGATTAGAAGAAACATAACCAGAGTGGAGTTGAATAGAAATATAATCAGAGCTGTGCTTGTAAGTGAGACATAGGTATTGTTACAAAGGATCATCAGCAACAGCAGGAGCTTGATCAGATTCAACAATTGTCTCAAGCATTGTCTCAGACATTGCTTTCAGAGGCATTAGATAAATATAGTCAACATTCAAATGAACAGTACCAACAAGAGCAAGCAAGACAACTTGAACAACCACTATACAAATTCTGATCTACACTCAGCTCTAAATCCAGACCCAGACCATAATCCTAATCCTAATCCTTTGCCTCCAATTTGTTTGCCTCCTGGAGGAAGACCATATTATAGAGAGCCTATTGAGCCTTACTCTCTGGGGTTGATGAATCTGCAATGTCCCCCACTCTCATGCTCTTTATTTTGAGTGTGAAAAGCTGTCAAGGTCAAGTGTTTAAGCACCATGCTTTGAAACATGTTGTCTCAGGGTCAAGTCAGTCTACCAGCAGTAGAACAGTGGCCACATACTCTCCAGGATTTGTTTGATGATCCACAAGATCATCAAAACTTCAAAAAGATTATCCATCAATAATATCACATCTGTGGGTATTGATAGATCATACTGCTGTTCAAGGATAGATGGGTCTGCTTCATTTCATATTCATGGTACACTACATCATCTCATGGGAGCACTTATACCACTAGATGATCATCAGCCTTCATATGCTCAACTCTATATTTATGATCCACAAGAAGCTACCAATAGACATATTGCATACCATGCTTAGAGAGCATCATTCATATGCACCACTTTATAAGCAGGCCTATAATATTATGAGTTTAAGTGTTATTAATCTAATATCAATCAGATATCTTGACTGATTAAATCAAAATGTAGGCCAAGCCACCAGCTGCTATTGTTCAATGCCAATCAAAGTCAATTTCTTACAGAAGCTGGTGCACATAATTATCTATATATTTTTCTAAGTACTTTGTTTGAAACAAACAGAATAAATGAGTAGTCTGTCAGCAATCCTCAGCTATTGGGCATATGTACTCTGTCCCAGCTACATCTTGTGAAATCTTTTTTATCTACATCTTCTTCTTACTGTGGTAAAAGGTAGATTTGTTATCGTAGGACTTCATATTATAACTTATTTCTCATCTTTATATAGGTCCTACTTCTTATGAGAGTCTTAGAACTGTCAATAATTGCCTACATCCTACCTTGAAAGATGCCTGTAATATACTTGGAATTCTACAAGGTGATAGAGAATGGTTGTTGTGTCTACAAGAGACTGCTCATTTTAGATCTGGTCATCATCTATGATGTCTCTTCATCATTATTCTCATTCACTACTCTCCCAAGGATCCTGGAGCTCTCTGGCAACATCTAAAGGCTATCTCTGTGATGATTTATACTATCATCTTACCTATGTCCTTCACATTCCTGATCCATCTCAAGATCAGATTCATGACTATGGTTTATAATATCTCATATGGATCTTACAAGACATGAAAAGATATTGGAGAACTTCCCAACAATGCCTAGGCCACAGCAAAATTGGGGCCACCAGGAGAGAAATCAGCTTATCAATGAGCAATTAGCATACAACAGAGAGGATCAACAAGACTTTGTGACCAGAGGTCTACCCACTTTTAATGCTGAATAGAATGCTCTTTATCAAGCTATGATGGAAAGTATGCTCAATTATTAATGCAATTTACTCTCAACATTGTCATCAAAACATACCACTGTCTGATGGGTATTTTCTAGAGCATACCATCCTCAATTCTAGAAATGAGCAAACACATGATATCAATGCTACCATATTGAACTCTATTACCCCTCAGGTCAAGGATATATATCTCAATGCAGACTATGTGGCAGAAGAAGACTACAACTATATTCAGCTAGAGGTCTTGAATACATTCAGTCCATCTGGGTTCCCTCTTTACAGGCTAGAACTCAAGAATGGTGTGCCTCTCATGCTCTTGCATGATCTCCAGTGGATTCCCTCCATGGTCTTTGTAATGGTACAAGACTAAGACTACTCAGATCTACTCACAGAATCTGAGAATGTTGTGTGTTGAATGCAAATGGTAATAGTGAGTGGTGTTCACTTCCAGGATAGCACTAGACTCTGGCCTAGAGGATTCTCCTATTCCATTCAGATGCTTGCAATTCCCTGTCTATCTGGCCTATGGAATGATTAAGAAGGTACAAGGACAAATAGTTCAATATGTTGGCATCAATCTAACTTCTCCTGTCTTCTCTCATGGTCAATTGTATGTAGCTCTACTCATCCTAGAAACATCAAAATTCTCTTCCCTAAGGATGTTACTACAACTACTAATATAGTTTGAAATGAAGTATTTGGACAGCTACAACTATAATTTTACATATGTGTCTCTGTTTATATCTTCAGATCTGTCTTGACTTAGTCTGAGTTAATGACACTTCATAAAATAACAAGTTGAAACTTTATAATATTAATCTATATATTAAATATCAAAGTAAGTACTAACATTCACTTTAAATTATATCAGTGGGCATACTTAAAATACCAAATGTAAGCAAGACACCAAAGGTGCTAAAGCAAGCATTTGCTCATTCAAAGGACACATTATATAAATAAATAAATAAACACTAATTACAGATGTTCAACATAAAAATGAGGATTTAATATGTCCCCACCCTGTTCAACAGCTAGCTACCAGCTAGTGAAGGTAAGTGGAGATACTTGGAGATGGAAGTCTGGGATCATATAACAGTATCTCCCTCTTAGGCCTGAACATGAGGGCTATACAAGGAAATAATACTTATCAAAGCAGGAATCAGTGACAATAGTGTGGTTGCATGGGGTAAGTTTGGGACTCTAATATGGAAGCACATGTAAGTCTGGATGGGGTGCTCCTCAAATCCATTAACTTCTTCTTTTCTAAAATGTCTGACCTCAACAATATTCAAAACTTGTCTAATGAATGCCTCAAGGAGAGAGTGACAACAACAGTGATGAGCTGTTCACAGCACAGGTGACAGAGAGGCAGCATTGAGTGAAGGCATGGAGGAAGACAGAGGAGTGGAGAAAAGTAGAGGAGAGAGTCAAGAAGGGGGCAGAGGAGTTGAGAAAAAGAGGGCTCAAAGGGTGGAGGAGGCAAGGAAGGCTCCAACACAACATCATCATGATGTGACAATGTGACATGTCATTGACATGTCATGTTTGTCTCCTCCCTCTTCTCTTTCCTTCCCCCACCTCACCTCTTGTCTCAGGATGTTTACTCAACACCCATTGCAAGAACATATTCCCATAGACAAGCTGAACCCATTCTACCTTCCAGATCAAGTGGTAGTCTACATATATTGAATTAGAAAGAGACCATCTGACATCAGATAGCACTGTTGCTCTCCATGTGACTAATTGTCTGGATTATACCAGACTGACTATTGCTGACATGAAAGTTCACTGGAGACTTCTTAACTTCTCTCAAGTCATTTTTGACTACATTTACCTTATCTTCGATGATAGTCTCACTGGCAGGTAGAATGTTTGTAGCAGTGGAGTTGTTGTTGGGGACAAATTCCCAATCTAGCTACACTCTCTCTTTCAATCTAATATTTAAATAAATAGAGTATTGACAGAATATCATGGCAATTCTCACAGAGCCAGAATTCAAATAGAGAGTTAGTCAATGAGAATACATAAAAAAGAAAGCACTTACATAGTTCAAACCAAGGCACTTCAACAACACTCACAGTGGATCAAGACCACTAGACCAATTAGTGGAGAGTGTTACTAGTAGTAGTAGTTATCTATGCTTAGCAAAAATTCTGTCAAGTCTCACTGAGGTGTATTATTGTAAATGAAGATCACCTACCAAGCCTACTGTGCTATCAGCTCCCTAGGTAAATATGTATCTACAGTATATATAGTATTATTCACACTTAGAAAGCTTTCTATTTGACTTGGAGAGTCCCTCATTCAACTGAGGCCCTATAGAACTTGATAGAATTTTCACTAACTATAGAGAATACTATGTATATTTATTCAGGGAGCTAATAACACTGTCTATTAAATAGTCTAGTGATCTTAATCCACTATTAGTGTCATCAAAGTAATGTATGAGACACTTATGAGAGATATGCTGAGAATGTACTAGTATCTAAATAAATATTGACAGAATATCATGACAATTCTCACAGAGCTAGAACTCAGATCAGTAGCTAGCTAATAAGAAAAAATGAAGAAGAAAATACTTATAGAGTTCCAACTGAGGTGGTATGTTAGTGATTTATAACTTACTAGTATTTAGCTCACCTATCTAACATATCTTTTGCCAACTCTTAAGCACATTAAGTGTGAATTAGACAAAACAGATTAGATTAAATTTAATTACTCAAACAATCAACCTCTCCATATGTTTTAAAATCAGTGATATCACTTTGATAATACTCTATGTATTGGATGGATTCATGCTCCCTTGTTCTAGAACATAACTAGTGTTCACAGGTCCAGTTAAAGACCTGAGAAAGATTGGAAACAGAACTGGCTTCAGGGCAGTTGTAACCAAAATCAAGTGGTCCAGTTGCCTCAGATTTGAAAAAATATTTGGACTAGTCCAAATAGGTTTGAACCAGTTGCAACCTGTGTCACACTACCATATTTGAAACCCTATCTATAATAAAATTTCCCAAATTTTTTTGGGAATTTTCTGACCATTTTTTAGCCATATATAATATTTATAGTCTTAAAAAATAACATCTGACCCAGAAATGGTCATATATCAGGGTTTTCTACATTGATTTGGCTAAAGATTGGATCAGCAGATAGCCAATGGTGTATTAATTTTTATTTCACTATGACCAAGCTAACCAAGGCAGATTTGGACCAGTTTTCTTAAAACCAGTTGCAACTGGTTTAAAACTATTAAAAATTATTTTTGGACAGGCTTTTCAAGATTTTGATCTAGTCTAACCTCATTTTGAGTTTATTTGAACTGGTCCAGGTCTGGTTGTCTTATTTGAAAGGTAAAAAACCAAACTTAACTAGACTTCAGAACACTAGTATCTCATTCTGTCCAACTGAGTATTCCAATTCAACACCTCTGAGCTCTTCTCTGCAGCCTCTGGTATCTCCCAAATCTAATCCATCACTTTTTTCTGAACAGAAGGCCCCTCACATATTGTTGTCAATGTAGCAACATTTACATTAGCATGTTGATTAGAAGGATCTACTCTATTCAGTCTGTAACTCCATTTGCAAGAGGCTGAGAGCTCTGCTCAGTCTCTGTGTCCTCCATGTCCTCCACTTCCTCCATCAATCTCTCCACTATTCTCCCCAAGTATCATGATTTTCCAGATGTATTTAGTAAGAGTAAAAGCTTCCACTTGCTCCACATTAGGAACATGACCTTAGGATTGAGCTAAAGGAAGGTACTCTCCTCCACTAGAAACCACTTATTCCTTTTCTCTTTCTGAGCTTGTTTCCTTCTAGGAGCTCCTCAATGAACTACTACCCATGTTCCCATATCTTCAATCTTCTCAATGCTCTGAGTCACATGACAAGAGTCTTTTAATATCATTGTCAAAGCTGGAACCTATTCCTTTACACTCTGACTCCTTAACACTATGAAGTCCATACACTCCATGTCACCCTTGGCAGCACTTTTTTCAACCTCCAATGGTCTTTCAGACCATTTACCATCTGCAAGGAAAATTGGTCTAAAAGACCTACCACTTGCCTTCCTTGCCATGATAGGCCAAAATAGGCCAAATATGATTATATAGCCTTGCAAACTCATCTTACAGCCATCAACAAGGATCATACATGAGCCTTGACTATATGTCTTATTGCTCTTGCCCTCCTTCAATAAGGCATCATTGAGGCCTTGCAAGAACCAAGAACTACTCTCAAGTCCTGATTGAGCCTCCTCCTGACACACCTGCCCTACCTGCTACATTCATCCAGGCTCTGTCACATCCAATGTGCATATGCCAATAGTCTGACATTATCACATCCCTGCCCTCATCCTCCTAACACACATGGACACTCCTGCCCTTCCTGTCTTATGCCTACTTGGCCTCACTTGATGTCCTACTCTCACTGCTCTGCCCTACTGCTTTCTATGTATTAGTACAAATGCACACATACCATGCACCCCATGCCTATCCTTTCACTTTACCACCCCAGCCTGTCAAATGACACAGTAGCAACAACAATGATAATGATTCACTATCATCATCATTGTCATTATTATTGCATCATTGTGTTGCCCTTCCCCACCCATTCCTATCATCTCTCACCCAATGACTTGAACAATATGATGATTGTGATGCCACAGTCAGCATGTTACTATCACTGTCATTGCATTATTGTCATCATATTGCATCATTCCACCACCAACTTCCCCAGACTCCCTCCTATCCCACCCAACAACAATGACACATGACATAGTATGATAACCATGTTGTTGTTGTCATTAGATAGGGAGATAAGGGAAGGGTGAGGTGGAGGGAGCATGATTAGGTAAAAAGTAATATGAAAGCAAAGGTAATGACAAGGAGGGCAACAGCCATTGAGAAGTGCAGAGGTTACTGAAAGTTGATGTTAGTCAGATATAGTAAAAGTCATGGGTAGCAATTACTCAATCTATCTTCACTTTTGTGACTCACATCTTTCCAGTTGATGTCTTTTTCTATTTTGAGCTCTTGCAACCAGATGCAGTCATGGTCATGTGGGCCATATAACCTTCTAAGTCTGGCAAGTCACCTTACCTGTCTGGCTGGAGCTTGAAGGTATAGTAGAGTAATTCTGGCATAAGTTGGTGCCTGCCTAACTTTGAGTGGTGCAGTGTGGGGCCTATCCAAGTCAGTGTAGTTCATGATGCATACTATAGAATGCATAGTTACAATGGATCTATAACAATTGGCATGGACCCCATGATCAATAAGCCCAAGCCAATAGACTCAGGCCTAGCACTGCTGGTTTTCAATGCATGCAAAGTCAACCTTCAGTGGCTGCAATATTTGTGATACTGACATTCAAATGGTTGTCAGATTCTAAAGAAGAGCTTGCCAGTTCCGAAAGACATAATATAATGGGAAGGGGTATATTGGGCAGAGGGAAATTGAGCCTACTATAGACTTGGAGGATATTGTGGTATTGACAGCAGATACTAGCATGGTTGGATTGACTCTATTCACTAGAAGACTTGAAGAGATATATGAGGTTGAAGAAGACAAACCCCAGAAGGAATTAGAGGGTATATCTAGATTAATGGCAGGTGAAGCTATCTGAGCTGTTACACATTATTTTTCTGGTCTTCTAGTGCTGATAGTCAGATATAGTTGCTATCATATTTTGCTACTGGAGAAATCATGCTTACCTTCAATCTTCTTCTAAGCAATGTCAGAAGTGTACACTTTGACCTTGCACTTCCTATTCACTCCCCTGCCACTAGTACCCTCTAAGCAATCCAAGCCAAGGTCCTTTGAGTCCATTGAGATGCTACTATCATCTTCTTCTGCCTTCACTTTGCTATAACCTTGTTTC
Organism: Tylopilus cf. pernanus; assembly: GCA_038090575.1. Lineage (NCBI taxonomy): Eukaryota > Fungi > Basidiomycota > Agaricomycetes > Boletales > Boletaceae > Tylopilus > Tylopilus cf. pernanus. The sequence goes on along the minus strand of JBBPMZ010000004.1, from coordinate 30,562 downwards.
ATTCCCATTTTCATCTAGATTTGTTTGAAACCCATCCTGAGTAATCTGTACAATATAAAAATTTGAGTTTCCAGTCATTTTCAACAAGTTGAAGATAAGAGAAATGTGAATAGACATGTGAATGGACCTGTCCTTTGCTGAAGTACAAGCCTTTTCCCATGTCTTTGGAGTGATCATGATGTTTTTGCCAACCATGGTGGCCCACCCTTTTCAAATCTTCCTACAGATAACTGTAAGAGTCATTTTGAATCCACTTGTTCCTTGGTCCTCCAGAAAAGCAAGTTTGTATGTAGTATTTGCAGGTGCTTCAGGCATATGTGTCCACTCATTGAATTGTGTTTGTGTCCAGAACTAAATCTTTGAATATTTCTTCCAATTGATAGCAGGTGGAGTGACAGTTCCTGATGCTGATTTTATAATGATGCTGAAAGTTATGCTCTGCTCAATCAAATCTTGTGTCAAGAAGAGCACATATAACTGGTACTCACTTGAATATATCATGTTCTGTGGTAGTTCTCATAAACTGCATTTCCAGTGTCCTGCAGCATTCCTTTAAAGTGTAGATTTCCTGCATATAATTCTGAAGCAAATTTGCTAATCAGTAGTTTACCCAAAGGGTAACATACCTGTGAGAAAGCCACTGACTGATTTACATGGAGGATTAAGGGGCTCATGTTGACATTTCCACCTTCAAAGTTGAAATCAGAGTCTATTTGTACACTAGAATCTGGAAAGAGTCCATGATTGTTGTTGGAAAATGAGCTGAAGTTGTATGGAGTATTCATAGTGAATGTGTGGGGACAGGATAATACTTAGATTTAGATTCAAGTGGCTTTGTAGTTCTAGTAACACCACTTGGCCACTTCTGAATGCTTTCATGGTGTCAGTGAGACTACCAGTGAACCTTATGTGTAACACATGTCTGAGTTACCCACTGTAGTGCTGAAACCTCCACAAATCTCCATGTCTGGTGATGTAATATTACTAACAAAGACAATATTGTTCTAGGTTCCTGTCAGAAAGCAATCAAGGCAAGCTTCTTCAGAATCTGGAAAGACTTTACTACTGCCTTTATAGCAGCCTTTGAACACCATGACACTAAAGGAGATGCTATCTCCTAGCTTTTCACTCACTGAATCATATCCAACTCAGACCTCCCTTCATATATCTCTATGTTTAAAAACAAAGCAGCAACCTCCAAAATTACCTTCAATGATGTCCTTATCAACTTCTTCACTACTGGAATCTCCTTATCTTTGATATGTCACATTCAAGGAATGGACACTATTCCTACCACTATTGAGAAGTAGTACACTCAAGCTGTCCATTTCAAAACTCAGTGGGACCACACCAATAAAATTGGTCATCAAAACAAGAAACCCTTGACCTACATAGTCTACCCAAACAAACCTACCAAGAAACAAGATGTTGACCCAAATGCCATGGACATGGACATCATCTCCACTTCCCCCTTTAAGAAGCTCACTCCTGAAGAAAAAAAATGGTGTCTTCAAAGAACAATGCTTGTGATGTAGACAGAAGGGACATCTCTTGTCCACCTGTCCCATCTATGCTACTACTCCCAAAGGAACCATGACCAAAACAGTTAAGAAGGTCAAGATAGATCAAGAACCTATTTCTCCTCTCATTGAAACAAATGATGATGATAACAATGTAGTGGTCAAGAGGATCTCTACTTACAAGGATTTTTGAATAGAAGGAATGTCTTGATGTCTTCTTCTCCTCATGTACTATTAGCTGATCTTGAAATGAAATCCATGCAACTCTCTGTTTTGTTGAAACCCTAGCCAGTAAACAAACTGCCAAAACCCATGCCCTTATAGATTCTGGTACAGCCTCAACTATATACTGGCATTTTGTAAAAAAAAACCACTTCTCCCTTGATTGACTTCCTGAACCAATTTTTATATAAAATGTCAATCAAATTGAGAACAGGAATAGAGCCATCCATTTCATCACTGTCCTTCACCTTTCTATAAGAGCCATTGTCTAATAGATAAAATTCTATCTCATCCACTGTAGAACCAAGAATGTCATCCTAGGACTTTCTTGGCTTAAAGCCACTAACCCAATCATTGATTAAACAAAATGGACAATCACAATAAAATCCTCACTAATCCCCACATATACCACAGAAGAAATCCAGCAAGCAGTAAAAGAAGTGACTTCTCTTCCTGTCCCTACTTTACAACACATTTTTATTGATCCCAAAGTGTTTGATGAACACATCTTTGACTACCTAGATGACTGGATGGGCAACTGCTTTGTCAAGCAATACCACCACCAAGCATTCATTCAAAGAGTACAGAAATGTAAAGCATGATATCTCCAGGCCACCCTAGAATACCTTCAAAAAGTCACCACTTCTACAGAGCTTGCTGCACTAGTCAAAGCTAAGAAAGAGAAGAGAACCTTACTCCCAGAATACTTCAAATTCATCTGTGTCTTCAAAAACCCAAAAACCAATCTTTTCTCCCTTAGAATCTATGACCATCCTATCCACTTGAAACCATTCTTTGAAGCTAAAATACTAGAAAAAATGTACTCCCTGTCCCTGGAAGAAAAAAAGACTGCCAACAACTTCCTGGATAAACACCTTATGTTGGGAAAGATCTGACTATTCAACTCTCTCCAAGCCTCTCCCTTCTTCTTTGTTGGAAAGAAAGATGAGGGACTCCACCCTTGTCAAGACTACTAACACCTGAACCAAAATACCATCCATGATGCCTACTCCCTCCTCTTTATCTCTAACCTCATTGATAAGCTCAAGAACACCAAATTATTCATCAAAATGGACATCCATTGGGGGTACAATAAGATATGGACCATATCAAAGACAGAGATCAATGAAAAGTAGCCTTTATCATGTATCAAGACCTCTTCAAAGTTCAAATCCACTATTATATTCTTCAGACTTACTAATTCCCCTGCTACCTTTCAAAGGTTCATGAACAACTCCTTCCATGACATGATTACCAAAGGATAGCTCATAATCTACATGGATAAATCTTCTTATTTTCTCAGAAAATATAGAAGAACACACCTAACATACCCAATGAGTTCTCACTCACATGAAAGAACTCAATCTCCACCTGAAAGTAGAAAAATGTACCTTTGATGTCACCAAAGTAGAATACTTAGGAGTAATCATCAAACTAGGCATTATAACCATAGACCCAGTCAAAACCAATGGGATAGCTGACTGGCTGACCTCTATGAAACTTAAAGACTAGTGATCAAAAGTCTAGTTCAAGACTGAAAAAGACTGTAGTTGTAGTTGCTTGGTTTTTAAGAATAAAGTGATCTAGTTGCTTTTGATCTTCAAAAAATCAAAAAACCAGTCTAAGTAGGTTGCAACCACTGTATAGTCACACTACCATATTGGGAAGGTGTTTTCTGATTCAAAATAATTTTTTCAGAATTCTTGGTAATTATTTGGGCATTTTCTGAGTAGATACAAAATTTACAGTCAACCTGGAAATAGACATATCTTGGCCATTTCATGGTCAATTTGGCTAGATCTTGGGTCAACAGATAGCCAAGAGTGTCTAGTATCTTTCACCTCACTATGACTAAGCAATCCAGGCCAGTCCCAGCCAATTTCAAAAAACCAGTTGTAACTGGTTCAAAATTAGTCAGAGAGATTCCCAGACCAGTTTTTTGTGGTTTTGTCTGGTCTTTCCATATTTGGGAAGTATTAGAACTGGACTGGGTCTGGTTACCTTCCAAATAAGGAAAAAAACCAGACCAGACCAGACTTTTAAACTCTATTAAAGATGTCCATTCCTTTCTAGGATTTACCAACTTCTATTGGAGATTTATTCTCCACTACACCAACATTGCATATTTTCTCCTTGATCTCCTTAAAAAAAGCCTTTCCTGGTACTGGGACTCTCCCCAGCAAACTGTTTTTAATACCTTAAAAACAGAATTCACTTCTGACTGAATCCTTACCCTTTCAGATCCCTTCAAATCCTTTGCTATTGCAACTGATGCTTCCCTCATCACCTATGGCAGAATACTCCTCCAAGTAGACCTCAACAGTGACTGGAAACCATACTCTTACTTGTCCTAATTACTCTCTTCAGCTGGACAAAACTGTGACATCTACAACTGTGAACTTCTCACCCTCAAAACATGGCAACATTACCTTCATGGTTCTGCCTACCAGTCACAATCTGACCATTAGAACCTCACCTACTTCTGTCACCCCTAGCAACTCAACCAGTGACAAGTCCACTGGATACTTGACCTAGCCAACTTCAACCTGCAATTCTCCCATGTCCCAGAGAAACTTTTTGCTGGACCAGATTGCCTTGTTTTGTCATCCTAACATGGTGATACTGAATAGTATATGAAAGTCTGGTTTCAAAACCAGAAAAAAACTGGGACTGGATTGAACTGAAGCTGATCATAACCAAAACTGCTGATCTCAACTTTTATCAGTTCTAATCAGTTTCAGTTTCAGTCATAGTGAGCAGAACATATCATATAACTGGTTTTTGCTAGTGTTTGAAAGTCCAGTTCAGTTCAGTTATGGACCCCTATTTTGCATAACCAGGACTGAACCAGTTATAGAGGGGTCCCTGATGCATCTGAACTGAACTGAAACCATCCATAACTGGTTAAGATCAGTTATGATCAGTTATATGATTGGTTATGACTGGTCTTTTGAAAAGCAGTCACCATATGTGCATAACCAATTATCATGCTTAGCATCAGTGAGATCATATGTAGTATACACTCCTAGCTACCAGTAGATCCAATTTTTAGACAAATCAACCAAGACATCATTGAGATATGGGAACCATGCTTAACTATATAGGGACATATTTTAGTATAGATCTAGGGCTATCTACTGATCTAATTTTTAGAAAGATTGACTGAGATTGATTGAGATTGGTTCAGTTCCAGGTTGGATGTCAGATCTGGGGGGGGGGGGGAGAAAAGTGAAAATTGGACATAGAAAATCAGAGAAAATCAGTAAAATCCTGAAAATATTTGTAGATATAGGTATTGATAGGGAAAAATAGAGGCTACAATTCGGTTTGATTATGAACCAGTTATGACCTGTTATAATGAGTTATGTGTATTTCTAGATTCTATATAACCATAACTGATCTAATCTAAAATTCCCATAACTGAACTGTCCATAACCAGTCATGGAGCAGTTATGCAACTGGACTTTTGAACACTAGTTTTTACACTAACCAACTCCATACAGAACAGTGCAATACTATGGACTAATCAGATATAATCTCAAGTCTAGTCAATACCCTCTGCCAACTCCACATCCCTACCATGAAGTTTCTTCCTCGAGGGTCTCACACTGTGCTGAGTTAATAGCTGATTGGTCAGTGATGTTGCTGTGCCAAGCATGCTTCATGATTTACAACTCTTCAAAGCAATCTGCACCAAGCCAGAATGTCAGTCCATTGCTATTTCTACACCAGCTGAAAAAAGGTGCCCATGCAGTACAGAGGATGCAGGAATACTACAAACATCTTGTGCAATTTGAGATAGAGTTAGATACATAGCAGCATATGCCTAGTAGATAGCAATTAGTGAAAGGAAGTTGAATTCATGTAACACTTATAGTCCACCACTGAAGAATATCTATTTTGGCTGAGGTATCCTCCTTGATAATCTTTAAGTAACCACAGAGTTTGACTTGCCACCCCAATGTACCTGTATTTTCCTTGACTACATTCTCCTTGAGCCTGCAATAGTGCCATTCATATTCAGCTGTCAAGGTGGACATGTCACAATTAGGTAAATCAGATTGACTGTCCAACAATGGTGTTGACGGATAGTCCTTCCAATACTGGGACATGGTTTCTTCTAGAACTTGCATTGCCTTGTTGTACCAGTCTTTGATGAGTGGGTTGCCTACATTGTATTCCTTTTCTTGCTCTTCAGCTCCTCCTCATGCCATTTAATGTAATCCATTTTATAGTAAGGATAGAGTGCTGTGGAAGGGTACTTAATGGGCTGAAAAAGACATGAATATTGGATACATGTGACATGTACAAAAGAGCATACCTGATGTAATTCATATGCACAGGAAAGCATATCATGAGCCATGTCCCAATGAACATTGCTGTGCAGTGGAATAGACTGGGGAGGACTGATAGAACAGTTTGCTTGAAGTGATTTGAAGTAGGCCTATGTACTGTATCTATAAAGTCTGAATCTCAGAGTCTGGTAGTGTGCAAATACAAACATACCTTGATAGCAAGTGTGTGGATGATTATAACAATGTCCAAGATCCTATTTTCAACAAAGTTGTCCAATACCAAGGGGTCATATTCCCAGATTGCAGAGCCATCGACACTTCTCCTGTTCTCAATCCACTCCTCACCATCACTCTCTTCAATCTCTATCACTACTACCTTCTTGATAGTGGATGATAGGTAACTGTCAGTGACCTTGATAACTAGAGAAGAGCTTTTCTGAGAGTGACACTGAGTCCACTTTTTTGTATATTTGTGAGTATGTTCTTTCCTTGACTCATTCCCACTCTCTGACTGCTCACTCTCACTACTGCTACCAGCTTCTACCTGCCTTTTTTTAACCTTTGCTCTGCTTCTTGTCTTTGAGAGTGTGGGACTGGGGTTTTGCTGCTGGGTGAGTTGGTCTCAAGCTTTTCTGAGCTTTTTGAGTGAGAGCTTAAGACTGATTGGACTTTTGACTGTCTGTTATTATCACAAGGGATGGAAAGTAGCTAGAGGTCTTGTTGACTATTATATACCACTATATATACTGTTTATGCATGTCATTATATGTGTTTGTCACTCATTACCTAGCCATGTCTGTTTAGACTACATACATACAAACTGGTTTTCATAAAACCAGTTCATAACTGACTACAACTGTACTCTGAGTCACAACTATTTATGACTGGTCTTGGATGGTTTAGTTCAGTTATTATCTCACTTCATAAAAAAGAAAAACTAGTTTTGGTTCAGTTATTCCAAAAATGGCTAGATAACCAAACTGAATTGGACTTTCATTTACTAATATCAAACATAATAATGACAATCATGATGTCACCTCCAATCTTCATAAATCTTGTCTCTGCTGATCTCTCAGCTCTCATTACCAAGTCTTCTGAAAGTGACCCTCTCATCCTCAACAATCTTAACTCTATGAAGGGTGACTTACCCTCCTCCTTTAACTCCTGTCTCTCTGATTGGCATTACTGTGATATAGATGTTCTCACCTACCAAGAACAGGTATATGTTCTCCCTGATCTGAAGCTTCACCATTCTATTGTTGCCTGTCACCATGACTCTTTAGCTGCTGGACACTCTTGGTACCTCAAAACACAACAGCTACCTTTGAATTCTGGTGGCCAGGACTCACCTCCTTTGTCCAGTCCTATATCTCTGGCATATCACCTGTCAGAAAAATAAGCTCAACACCCACCCTACAGTACCTTCTCTCTAATCCCCTGCTCCCACTCCTGCCCCTTTCAACAGCTCTCCTACTATAACCTAATTACTGACCTCCCTTTGTCTAGGGACTATGATTCCTTGTTGGTCATGATCAATCATGGTCTTATGAAGGAGGTAATCCTCTGTCCCACAGTAAAAACTGTGACTGCTGAAGGAATCACCTCCCTCTGCTTTCACAAAGTTCACACCAGATTTGGTCTCTATGACAAAATCATTTCAGACTGAGGCCCTCAATTTGCCTTAGCATTTGTCAAAGAACTTGCCCAGCTAATTGGTTACAAATTGGCCCTATCTACTGCCTACTATCCTCAGACTGATGGGGAAATGGAGCACATTAATCAGAAGGTTGAAACCTATCTCCATATCTTTTGCTAAGAAAACCCAGAAATGTGATCTGACTTTGTACTTATGGTAGAATTTGCTCACAATCACCACCCTCACTCCATCACCAATCAATCCTCATTCTTTCTCATGATGGGCTGTCCTCTTCCCATCATCATCACCAATACCAAACTCCCAGTAGTAGAATCCAGACTAAAAGCCCTCTCTGCAGCCAGAGAAAAAGCTCTAGCTGCCCATGAACTCACTTGCCAGACCATGAAATCTCACTTCTTCAGATCCTTTTCCCCATTCCAGAAAGATGACAAGGTGTGGCTAGAAGCCCACAATCTGAAACATGATCTGATCTCTCTAAAATTTGCCCCCAAATGAGAAGGCCCCTTTATTGTTATCAATATTTTATTTTCTTTATTCTATAAACTTTGCCTCCTCAAAACTTGGTGAATTCACCTGGTCTTCTATACTTTGCTTCTATCTCCTTATTGCTCCAATGAAACACATAGTCCCTGCTTCCCCCAATTACCATATAATTTTATTGATGAAGAAGAAGAATACAAAATAGAATGTCTCATATGCTACTTCCACAACCCATGGAACAGAAAATTCCTGATCTAATGGAAAGGATACACAGCTGAAGAAGACTCCTGGCAACCAGAAACCAACCTAGGAAATGCCAAACATACTCTAGATGCTTATAAGTGATTCTATCTCAAGGACTTCCTCAAACACTCAAACCAACCACTCACTGTTTATCACATCTCTCTCGATATGTTCTTCACTGCTGCAATTATGTTATTTTTAAGACTATAAATCTTGTATCTACTCAGAAAATGCTCAAATAATTAGCAAAAATTCTAAAAAAATTATTTTAAATAAGGGAACACCTTTCCAATATGGTATTGTGGCTGTCTTGAACTGGACTTTTGAATAAGCTCTATGCTATGATCATCAACTTAAGAATGACTATTCCTCTCACTGGCCATATAAAAGATCACACTCTCCTAGAAAGTCTCTACCTATCCTATTTACAGGTGAAAGGCTATGCCTACTAGTCCCCCACCTAGTTGGACCCATAAAGATCTCTGAGAAAATCAACCATGCCTAATTACATCTGAGACATCACCTTCTCTATACCAAATACAGGGACTTTAATTCATTGAAGACATTGACAGATATGATCATGAGACTACCACTTGCAACATAGCCCTCACATTCTGAGATGACCCCTTTCCTACCCCAGAACTCACCAGCCACTCTCTTGCTTGATCTCCCCTCCCTTCCTTCCTGTATCCTTTTCCCCCCTGGAGCAAGTAGAAATTGATGCTCTTATGGCAGCAGAATGGATCCATGCTTCTAAATTGGGAGTAGAGTTTACAGGTCTGGTCCAGTATATGACTCAAAATCCACTTTTTTATGTTAAAAATTCTTATGTCATCCAGAAAATATTTTTATCTCAGTTAATTTTGGGTTACCTCCCCTCCCACTATAGAGATAATATATAGCTATCACTGTATAGAATATTTCATCTCACTACTAGAAAGCATGATACCTAATATATGATTTTATATAAGTGAATCCAGGTAGGTATGTAGTCATGTACCCTCTAAAATGACATCTGACCCAGAAATGCTCATAACTATTATGCCGTGATTAGATTTTAATGTTCCAGGGGAGTGCTTTGTAGCTAGGGGTATGTAGAATAATGTTTAGTAGTCGTGCGAACCATGGTTCCCACGAGGTCAGGGGCTATGGACCAGTTTGCACTGCAACTGGTTGCAACTGGTTGCAACTGATCAAAAGACTGTTTAGGACCGGTCCTAATTGATCCAGTTGTGGTCCAAGGCCTTCAGGAAAGTCTTAGGACCGGTCCTGGTCCAGTTGCCTGGTCAGAGGGCCAAAAAACCGGACCGGACTGGACTTTTAATCACTATCCATAACTTAGGCAGCTCTGGCTCCACCATATCACAGATTGACTTGATGGACTATGCATGGTTACGTCCTTTCTGAGGTACTGCTCTAGTACTGAGGCTGTGTCATGGGTAGTAAGTATATAATCAATATTGTCAACAACACTTTAGTGACTGCAAAGATTACTGTCAGTGATGTTTCCAAGTTCCAGTCAAAATGTGTATGCAGCTGCCTTTTTGACTTTATTGGGACATTTACCAGACACAAGAAAGGCTGCCAAAAGGGCAAGAAACATTTGGCCAATGCACTCAGACAGGCAAAGGAGGTGTATTGAGTAAAAAAGTGCCATGTTGAAGGCAGCAACTCATTGACAGATGACTCACCAGTGGCTCTGAACTCAAACTTGATTTGAGCCAATGATGGTGTGTAACTCAAGGCCACTGACTCACACAATTGCTCATGTTTCCATGTTCAGATTCATCAGACTCACAAGCTACACTGCAACTAGCAGTGTCACCGGCAGCAACTGAGGTAGGGTCTGCATTTTATGCCTTTCCCTATCAGAAACACACTCATCTAACATGGGTGTAGAATCATGATTTGTTACCCTTGTCTGTCCATAGAGGCTGGTGACTCAGCCATCAGTCCTGAAATGGTTTCAAGACTTACTCCCAGAGCTACCATTACTGTTACCTCAATGAGAGGTGCTAGTAGCAACACTCAAAACAAATAGGGTCAACCCCAAAACAAACTCTTGTCAATCTACCATCATGGAAGGTCCATCAGCCTCCAAGGCATCTCATTCAAGTCATCAAATTGTCCAAGTTCCTTCAAGGCAACAATGTTCCATCTTGGTCACCCAAGCAAATTCTTTTGGCTTGTTTCCAATGAGGCCGATTCCTGTCAACGACTATGAAGATCAAGGTGGGGCTGACCAGCTTCCAGAAACTAGAAGAGGAGTTCAAATTGGAGCAATTCTATCTCAGGCAACCAACATGGAAAATTTGTACCATCTCTACCCAAACGAAAATTTGTGGCATGTTGGTGATTGGTATTGGAACCACAGTATCCAAAAGTCCAAGAGAGGCTTTGAAAGGCTTATCAAGATTATTGGAAGCCTGAGTTTTCAGTCTGAGAATGTGCATAATACTAACTGGAGTGCCATTGACCACAAATTAGACTACTTGTATGTCTGTGGCATCTCTTGTATGCTACCTTCAACTCCTGGCACTGACTTGCAAGAGTGGTTACCTGAGAGTGACAGCTGGATGCAGAGAAAGATCATGATCTCTGTTCCTTTTTCACAGCACTCATTATATCCCAGACCAAGGGACTATACTATTTCTGATTTCTATTGTCATTCTCTTGTTTCAATAATTCATGATAAGCTCTTGGACCCCTTGTGCTGTGGATCTTTTCATTTTGATCTTTACACCCTGCAGTGGAGGTATTCATCTACTACTGAAGACATAGGTGTCTACAGTGAACTTTTCTGTTCAGAAGCTTTCATAACTGTACACCACAAATTGCAGGACATGACCTCAGGCTCCACTGGTGGCTGTACCTTACCTTGGCATATAGTGGCACTTATGTTTTGGTTGGATTCAACAGGGGTAACATCTTTCAGCAATGCAAAGTTATGGCCTCTCTATGTTTATTTTGGAAACAAGTTCAAATATTAGTGATGCACTCCAACTGCAAACCTTTGTTCACATGCAGCATATTTTCAGACAGAGTGCATGTTCATAGCTCATTTGAATCTATATCTAACATAGTACTCAAATATAGCTACCCAACGAGTTCAAGGATTTTGTGATGGAGCACACTGGTGGAGACAAGCTGCCTAACCACCAATTTTTTACTCATTGTTACAGGGAATTGTTTCATGCACAGTGGAAAGATATCTTGGATGATGAATTTCTTGCAGCCTATGAGCATGGTATATCATTTGTGTGTGGAGATGGTGAAGTTAAGAGGCAACTCTTTCCTCAAATATTTACATATTCTGCAAATTACCCCCAAAAGTGTGTTCTAGTTGGTTAGTTGAAACTATCAGTAAACTTACCAACATATAGGGTGCTTATAGCTAGCAACAGAACCAAAATGGATCCAAGCAAATAACTTCAAGCACACAGCTATGACAATACAAAACACCTAATCTTTAAACTTACAAGCTCCATGCCCTGGCTGACTACCCATCACGGATCAGGATGTATGGGACAATGGATTCATATTCCACTCAGTCTGTACACACTCCATCCTCTGTCAATTTCATAGCAGTATGCATAAATATTCATCTAGGGGGAACTTGAACACCATACTAGTAAAGGACATTTCCTCAGAACCAGCCAAAAAGTGTATATACCCCAGCTGGCTTCCATAGAGCACTGGCAAGCTCACATCCACAATATTCATATGAGACATGATGCACTTAATGTCATGGATCCAGTACCAAATGCACCCAATGAACATCACCTCATTGGTCATTTCCAAAACTTTCTAGAGGACCTTACTAGATTCATTCAGAGTAATATTAGGGACCTGGCTACTACAGTCAGTCTCAATTTAATAGTCACTAGATTTGTTTGCAAGAATTCACAAGAAACTTGACCCAGAATTTTGTTTTGAAGCTCAAGACCTATATTTTTTCCTGCATTGCTGCCATCCACCAAGAAACCACTTTGGAGAACGATGTAACACTTTCAAAAGTCAATGGTGCTCTCCAGCTATCCCAACTCAACCACATGCTCTTCAACAGAAACAAGATCTACCATCACTGGTTACTTTGTATTAACTACACTACATATGATATCCAACAGGAATTTGACACCATCAACCCCCACACCAACCATCAGGACATGTTATTATCTGATCTAGATGGTAGTGGTCACCAGTTTAGCTATGCATAGGTATTGGGAATTTTCCACACCAACATCATATACACCAGACAAGGACTTTGGGTCACATTGGATTGAATTTTTGTGGGTAAGGTGGTTCAAAGTTCTGCAAGATCATTCAATGGCATTTGGATGGGAGCAGAAAATCTTAGACACCATTAGATTTTTGCCCATGGCTAATAAACATGCATTTGATTTTGTCAATCTTGTGGATGTGCTCAGAGGTTGCCACATAATCCCTTTTTTTGCCAAAGAACAGCTACATCCTGATGGGGTTGCAATATCCCATTGTGCAGGTGATGCAGACAATTGGAAGTGCTACTGTATTAACTGGCAGGTTCTTGTTCTGATCACATAATTTAATCTACTAAATACATGCCTTAGGTTCATTGATCATGATATGACAATGCGCTACCAATGGGGACTCGGCATCAGATATACATATTCACACAATGATCCTCCAGCACCAATGCCTGAAGCATGTTCAGACTCGCTGACAGGCTCAGAGTCTCATCTCACTTCCTGTTCACTTTGGCAATCTTACTCAAATAAAAAAAACATGGTAGATCATGTTGAGAAAGATGTTGATGGCTCAGAATACCCTAGTGACCCTGAGTTGGAGCTTGAACAGGTTGAATCCAAGTCTGAGTCCATTGGAGATTATGCTGATATGAATGGATGGAATGATCTGGACCTGAATGTATTTGATGGATACAAATTTTAGTTTGATCTGTTGTGATTTGCATGCAGTTGCCATGACTGTGACCATGAAGTGACCCAAACTTGAACTCAGATCATATCCAAGTCTGTCATATCTTGTGCACTTCAACCACCCTAGACTATCACTGCCATTCTTGTGACTTTATGACATTGTCAATGTTGCCTGTTTCAAGTTCCAGTTGACTGAACTTGAATATGATATCCAATTTTCTATAGTCTAGAGAAAGAATCATCTTCACACTGGCAGTTACTCTAGGCTCTGTTCTATTCACTAATCATGACACAAAGTGATGCATCATGTCTGTACAAGTCTCAGAGCCACCAATACCATGACTAGCAGACACTGACATACTCTGATCTATAATGGATATAAATAAATTCAAGTTGGTTATTTGGAATGCCAGTGAGAGATTACTAATGTTGATATTGGTGGAGAAGATGGGTCAGGCAAGAATCTGTTGATATACCATTTAGAATGGTGCCCCATTCAAAATTCCAATTGATTCAGCCTGACTTGGAGTTGCTGGAGTAGAATTCAGCCAAGGTCATTTAGCCATCTCTCAGGCTACTAATTTCAAAGTACTAACTTGAAGCTACTAAGAGATACTAGTACATGCTAGCCTGAGCACACACCACCAATGAGACTTATCTCTAAGTCAGCAGTTGGGACCATGGATGAACTTGAATGTCCATATCAGCTTTTTCTAAGACCACTGGAAACTTAGTAGAAAAAAAATTAAATGTAACTATTCTACACACTAATACCACTTAGTAGTAGTACATGTGGAAAAGCTTAGTCACTTAAAATGGTCCTTTCATTATCAGACATATATTACTTAAGCATGCTATGCCAATCTGTGAAACAAGCCTAAGACTTGAGCTTGTAAAAGTGTAGAAGGAAGAGGCTAAGTCTCTGTTGATCTTGCTCTGAAAGATCTATGTCATGATCAAGAAGATCGAGACTAACATCGGTGTCTATTGGTTCATCATTCTCGGTAGGATTTTCATAGGGATGGAAGAATGTAGAGAATATTTCATAAGTCATGTTCAATTTCCACAGTATATTAGGGTGAGAATCATGGAAATCTTGCAGGGCTTCTGCGCATCCAGTGAGATTCTTTACTGGTTCCCATGTGCATTCAGAGTCATCATATCCTTCCCAGTGAATGAGGTACCCAAGATGTTTCCCACGTAGTCAGGAGTCTACTATGTGATCAATGACAAATAACTCTTCTCAGTCCTCGGTTACTTCAACTGGGCCAGGTTTGTACATTGTCTGGCCTTCCAGGTGCTCCTTGTAGGATTTTATGTGTGAGATGTTTATAACTGGATGTATTTTCATAGATTTTGAAAGCTTGAGGTCAATGGCATTGCTTTCTTTCATAGATATTACAGCATAGGGGCCTAGCCATCACTCTGAGAGCTTCTTTGACTGGTGTGTGAGGCGGAGATTATTGGTTGATAGCCAAACTTTATCTCCTGGTGCATAGATAGGGGCTTCAGAATGGTGTTTATCCACTTGAACACGCATAGATTCTTTAGCTTTGTTTATATTTTCTTTGTTTGTTTAAGAATATTGGTGAAGCTTGAAATGAATGTGTCTGCATGTGGCAATTTAGAAGGAGTGGAAGCGGGTTCTATACCCATTCTAGGCTGATATGTTTTTGTTACTTCAAATGGTGAGAACTTCATAGAAGTGTGCCTTTTATGGTTATATGAGAATTGTGTGATGGGGAGCCATTCTGACCAATCATTTTGGTTTTTGGCACAGAAGGTTCATAAGTACTGTTGCACTTCTCTGTTCATGTGCTCTGTTTGCCTGTCTGTTTGCAGGTGGTGAGCTGATGATAATTTAGGAGTGATGGATAAGGCTTTGCATATATTTTTAGTTAGTTCAGAAGCAAACTGTGGTCCGTGATCTGACATGATTGTTTTAGGTAAGCCATGATGTTTCCATATGTGAGTGAGATAGAGTTTTGCTAAATCAAGTGAAGAACATGTTTTTACAGTGGGAATAAATTCAACTTCTTTAGAGAAGCAATCCATGACTGTGAGAATGAAGTCATAATTGTGTGAAAGTGGGAGATCTGTGATGAAATCTGCTGAAATATCTTCCCAGGGTGCATTGGGTATTTCCAATGGGTTTAGTAATCCTGCTGGTTTCTGATTGGATCCCTTGAACTGTGCACATCTTTCACAACATGATACGTAGTCTTTTACTTCTTTCTGCATATGTGGCCAAATGTACGACTGTGAGAGTAGTTAATATGTTTTATCGGCACCAGGATGTCCTGTGATAGGGGTATCATGGTGTAAGCAAATTGCTTTGAGGCATAAATCTGTTGGAACAAATATCACCATCCCCTTTCTGAGGAAAGCATCCTTGATTTCATAGCCAAGATTGCATAAGTGTTTCATAGAGTGGGGAGGCAGTTTCATGGATTCGTGTTGGACTCAGTCCAAGAAATCATATCTGTCATACATAATGGAAGTGGAATGGATGCAATTGAGGTGAATGACTAAGACACCTTTGTTATCGTTGTCAATTCCATCCATGTGATCTTCTCCATGTAAAATGGAAGCAACTGAGATATTGGGCCCATCTAGCTTGGTGACAATTCAGATCTTGTCTCATCATGAACCAAGTGAGGTTTTGGTGATCATTCCATATTTCAAATTCATGTTGTGCACCCTCTAAGTAATGATGCCATAATTTGAGTGAACAGATAACTGAGAGCATTTCTTTGTCAGTGACTGGGTAGTTTTGTTCCTCTGCTGACATATTGTGGGAATTATAGGTGACACTGGCAGGGTGCCATTTCCCTTCTTTTTCTATAGACAGCACAGCTCTAATGAGAGTGCCCGTTCTTGTTTGTAACCAGCCTATAAGGTCTGGGTGCAGAGGTCTCTTCATAAGAACGATGTACTGTGGGAAACTCACAGTAACTATGGAGCTAGGCAACTTGAGATAAGACTTGAGCAGTAGAGGGATTGCAGAGGACTCAAAGAACGAGGTAGTGATTCAAGTTAAGGAGAGCGATAGAAGGGAGCTCTCCTTATATACATACAGGAATGTTTGTATATGTATATGCACTGATCCGTGTGCAGTAAAAACTCTTTCTAAATAAAGAAAGAAAAGATATGATAGAAACATATCATGAGTTATAGGGAATGACTAAAGATCCATGTGATGGATCTATGACTAAACGTGATAGTGTAAGTATGAAGATAAGATCTTTCATCTAATCAGTGATCTGAAGACGAAGTCTGAAGTAGAAATATCACTGATTTCAACACTCTTCCTCACTAGAAATGTTGGTCATAGAGAAGGAGATAATGTGAGACTTTTACATCCTCGCTCAAAAGCTATCTTCCCAAGATTCTTGGTAAAGGTATCTGACAACTGAAGATTGGTGGGAACATAATAAAGGATGACTTCACCAAACTCAACAGCTTCTCGGATATAATGTTCTGGAATGCAGACATGCTTTGTACATCCTTCTTGAGCGGGATTAGAAGCTAAGAATATAGCACCTTGATTATCAATGCAAAGTGAGATGGGAGGTAAAGAGATCTTGATCTCCTTGAAGAGGTTGTGTATCCATTGGATTTGCTTGCAACATTCAGTCATACCACAATATTCTGCTTCTGTGGATGAAAGTCGAACTCTCTTCTGTCTCTTAGAGAGCCAGGACACAATTCCATTTGCCAGATAAATAGAGTAACCAGTTGTAGACCGTGAGGTCTCAATATCTCCTGCCCAATCAGTATCAGAGTAAGCGATAAGACCATTCTGGATAGAAGGTCCTTCTCATCATAGGTGATACAGAGGTTCACAGTTGAAGCAAGATAGCGAATGATATAAATCGCCTTCTGCAAATGTTCCTTGGAGGGATTCGCAGAGAACTGTGACATCTTGATAACCACATAAGCAAGGTCTGGTCTAGTGCCAAGCATGATGTACAACAGTGATCTGATGACCGACTGGTATCTGCTCCAGACAGTAGAGTTCTCCTTGAATTTGTTTGGTCTCAGATTATATCTGGAGGGTAGAGGAGTAGAGCATGGTTTGGAACTCTGTTGACCAAAACACTCAATGACCTTTTGTGCATAAGTACACTGGTCTAGTCTCAGAGTGCGTTTCTTGTAATCTCTGGTAATCCTCATTTCTAGGTATTCTTGAGCTGGACCAAGATCCCTGGATTCCCAACAATCCATGAACTGTTTTTTATGAGTCATAACGAGTGACCTATCACTGCCCATAAAAAGAGCATCATCAACATAAAAGACAAGAATGATAATATGCTTGCCAATGAATTTATAATAAACACCTGGATCAGCATGACACCTCCTGAATCCAAATTTGATCAGGGAAGCATGTAGCATCTTGTTCCACTGAAGCGCTGCTTGCTTGAGACCATATATGGCCTTTTGCAATCTACAAACCTTAGTTTCCTGACCTTTGCGAACAAAACCCTCAGGTTGAACCATATAAAGATCTTCATCGAGTTTGCCAAATAGAAAAGCAGTCTTGACATTGAGTGCTTCTATTTCCCAATCTTCTAAAGCGGCTAAGGCTAGAAGAAGGCAAACGGTTTCAAACCTGGTAACTGGTGAAAAGATTTCTTCATAGTCGATACCGAAGATCTGTGTGAACCCTTTGGCCACAAAGCAAGCATTCTTTCTGCCATCACTTTTAACTATATAGACCCATCTCCCTTTGATGGTCTCTTGACCTTTAGGTAAATCAACCAAATCCCATACCTTTCAGTCCATAAGGGATTTATATTCTTCTTCCATCGCAAGTCTCCAATTTCGTTGTTCAGAAGTAGGCATCTTCAGAATATTCTGGTATTGTTTGGGTAAGTTCTGAGTGATCGCAGATGATAAGTGGAATCTCATCCATTGATTTGAATAAAGTTCTCCCATATCCTCATCATTAGTAGGTCTCGGTTGATCAACTGGCATCTGCTCTTCCTGAATAGGAACATTCCCTCTAGTAAGGTCTTGCTCAATCTCAAGCGGAGTGCAATTACCATAGGCATTATCAGGTAAAAAGCGTGGTGCATGTGCATGAGTAGTGCATCTCTCCTCAAGAGGAGGTCGAACATTAGTTCGTTCCTGCATATTTTGCCTATTCTGATGTGGTAGAGCACAAAATGCTGTAAGAGGTTCTCTTGATTGGCGTGGTGGTTGCCAAAGAGCAGGTTAAAGAGGATGAGGCTGAATCCATTCATAAGGAGGAAGTTTGAACCATTTATGTTGTGGCATATCCTCAAAGTCTCTCCAATTTCCAGAGGAGGTAGTAAAGCGTCCAGGTTGAATGCCTCTCTTCCAACTGGACTGAGGTGGTGGTGGTGACACTGGTGGAAGGGATAATTCGAATTCAGTAAAGGGTGACAACAGTGATAATGGATGGTGTGATTGTGCTCCTGATTTATACGAAGAATGAGACAAAGGAGGTTGCCATGGTGAGGGACTCCTAGAAGGTGATGAAGATCGTGATGAATGATGTGAGGAAGGAGGTTGATTAGACGGTCTGGTTTGTCTCTAGTTTTTCTAGAACATAAAAGAAAAGAAGATTCATCAAAGGTGGCATTTGTAGAGATGAAGGAATGATGTCTGGATTGAGACCAGAATCTCCATCCTTTAGTGCCAGATTCATATCCAATAAAGGTCATTTCCTCTGCCTTTGCTGCTAGTTTCGATTGTCTCATCTTATCTGGGATATAGACATAAGCAGAGCATCCAAACACATGAAAGTAAGAGACATCTGGAATCTTCCCAGAGAGTAACTCGATGGGGGTTCTCCAATTGAGACAACAAACAGGCTGCCTATTATAGATATGAAGTGAAGTCTCCATTGTGTCTTGCCAGAATACATTGGGTAGGCATGCATGATGGTGTATTGCCCCTGCTTTTTTGGAGATAGTACGATTAAATCTCTCAGCACATCCATTCTGCTGTGGAGTGTGGGGAACAGAGGTCTGGTGAGAGATACCTCTGGACATGAAGAACGTCTGGACATTTTGTCCCATAAACTCCCCACCTCAATCAGAACGTATAGAGGTGACAGTGGAACCAGCAAGGTTCTCCATCATGCATAGCATGTCCTGAAGAAAGCGGTAGGTTTCAGATTTCTCTCGCAGGAAGGCAAGGAGGGCATAGCCAGAGTAGTCATCAATAAGGGTAAGCACATAGTGTTTGCGAGTGCAAGATTCCGTATCGAAAGGTCCCATGAGATCAGTGTGAAGGAGATCCAAAGCACGAGTAGCATGCTTCTCAGAGAGAGGATAAGAGCAGTTAGGCATCTTCCCAAGAGCACAATCTTTGCAAGGAGCTCATTTGGAAGGAACAGCAACTGTGGACGAACCAGTAGTGTGAGCACTAAGGTGCCTGAACGCATTATCAGAGGGGTAACCCATACGTTGGTGCCAAAGACCAGAATCATTCTTGACCACTGAAGCAATAACACCAGGTCTGATTGGAAATGACTGAAACCAGTAGAAGTTGTTATCAGGAAATAAAGCAGAAGCCTGTATTACCTGAACATCTTCAGTGTTCCAGATACTTGTTTCTTCATTGATGGTCTCACTCCTGTAGCCTTGAGCAGCAAGAGTGGGAATAGATAATAGTCGGTGAGCAGCTTTAGGAGCATATCAAACTTGATCAAGGATGAGAGGGTCCCAACCATCAGGTCGGAGTATAACCTTTCCAGGTCCATACATAGTGATGGAGGATCCATTTGCTACTGATGCAGTGCAGGTCCCTTTCTCCAAATGAGAGAAGTCATCTATATAGGGTGTAATGTGATTAGTACAACCACTATCAATCATCCAATGATTGGAGGTCTGTGGCTGCTTAGATGATCCAACAGTATACAAGCCAGAAGAAAGATTGGATTCAATACATGCTCGACAGGTAAGGTGATGAGAATTGTCTCTAGAGGTCATAGTGTTAATGCCAGACTCTAGGCTGTCAAAGAAATGGGATTAAGGTCATCAAAATATGACCAATAGGGGCATTGGAAGGTAAAGGGGTCTCTGACAGAAGTGCCAGGCAATGCAAGTCCCATGGATAATCCTCCAATCACAATCTTGCATGGCTTGGGTCTCTTTTTGGTAGAAGATCTATCAGGAAGCGGATCAGGAAGTTCCTCAGACAGAGAAGGAACTCCTGCAGGTACGAAAGGAAGAAGTTGATGGTGAAATGTCCAGATTAGGATTGTCTCCCCAGCCATGTTCTGCTCAATCAGAGTCGAAGTAGAAGTCATTCATTTCAGTGACCATTGTTGAAACATCTGGTGTGATACGATGGGCGAGTGGGGGTAAGGAAGGAATGAAGTCATCTTCCAGTACTCGCAAGTCTTTGAGACTAGGAAGGTAATGTCTGTAGTTCCAATCTTGGTAGTCCACTGTGTCCAAGTGGACAGTGCTTCCCTAGACAGTTGAAAGGCCGAAGTGAAGGTAAGGTAGGAGAGGGCTTTGTTGTCCATGCATTTCCAATCATCCAATTCGTCGGAATTGACATTAATGGAGTTGGAGATCCCTGTGGCAGTCTCATTGTCAATAATGCCATCAAGGTTCATCGAGACAAGGAGGTCATGGATGCGAGCCTTCCACTCATGGTAGTCATGTTGACCTGTGAGCCTGGGGATCTGGCTAAGAATGCCACCTTCGGCTTTGAAAGAGTCAACCTTGGGGAATGCTTTGATGGCCATTTCTGTTGGATTGAGTGATTAGCTTTGATAAGACACAGTAAAGAATGCTCAGCTAATTCAGATTCGACTCGAATCCCCTTTATACTCCAAGAAACAAAATAAGATTTATCTATATTTATACAGTGCACTCAAGATAAAGTCCAGTTATGCATCTCTGAGCTCTCCTTCCAGCACATCTCCTAGATAAGTCTGAGTACGAGAGGATTTGATATATCCGTTCTCGCTGTTGCTCAGTACCTTCCTTCAAAACTTTCTGGATCCTTTTGAGATGAGGAGTCTGAACTTCGTGATTATATTTCTCGCGGCATGCTCGATTGTACACTTTATGATAGGATCAGATTGAAGGAGTAGAGAGGTTCTAGAGGATGACATGTTGAGGGTAGTTTTCTCTGTCAACCTTAGTAGGACAGTTGATGACAGAGGTGATGAAATGATCATTTGGATCATTGCAACAGAAGTTGTCTGTGGAGAGATGCTCAGGAATGAACATTGGAGGGAAGAAATCACAATGAAGAACTTCGAAACCATGATAATGAACCAGGGCAGTGGGGGTCTCGTGATAAGATGAAGATGGGAAAGCCCATCCAACACTGCTGTACGCTGAGAATAGAGTTTCATCAGGGTACATGAGTCTGCAGGGTAGGATGCTATCATCTGGTGTCAGGATCTCGCAGGTCTGAAGCCTAAAAGGCTAGACAATGCAGTTCAGCTGGATTACTCCAGGCTGATGAGGTGGGACAACTTGGATTAGCATGATAAAATGGTACTTCTCTACCACGGAACTTGTATGTGTCTCCTGGGACATCAGGAAGAGGATAAGGAAGGGGACGAGGGGAGTGGAATGTTGCTGTCCTTGGCTCAGTTTCTAGGTGGTTGAAGTTCTGCAGAGTGAACAACTGTTGATATTCCATCACCGTTATCTTCAACTCTTGTGCGTCAAATTTCCAAATCGATGAGTTCTTTAATTCACAATAACCTCTCTGGGGTAAATCGAGATTGGAGTTCTGGAGTTGTTGGACGTCGATTATCTTGGCTGCTAGGCTCTGCATGATGGAATAGAGGAGGGGAATCTGGATCTGGGATGATGAGGCTAGGTCTAGTAGCAGGCTCAACCAGGGTAGAGTTGGAATCAAAGTGAAGGGAAGTGAGAGAATTCAAAATGAATTGATTGGTAGAGTTGACTACTCATTGTCGACGTTGTCTCCTTCTCTGTTCTTGATCAAAAGCAAACTTGTCAGAAGTATAGATAGGACGATCAGGTAGGCGTCTAGATCCAGTGTAGCTTATTCCTTGAAAGCTATTCCTAAAGTGGGTGAAGGTTGAGTTCCTACAATTGACTTGATGATGCAAGTGAGAGGAATCTGGACCAGTACTGTAGCAGGACTGTCCGTTTTCTAAGTAACCATTACAGATGGGACAAGGACGATGATAGGGTTCTCTTTCTCCAGTATGAGAAAGGTATCGATCGATGTAGCAATTTCCTATGCTGCAAGGTCGATTCTCGTTGATGGTAAGTTCTTCTGTGACAGGTAACGAGATAAACAGAGTAGAACAATTCCTAGGTGCTCTAGGCAATCCATAGGGACATCTCGCTCTTGGTGGAGCAGTAGATGAATCTCCTCAAAGTGAGGGTTGTTCAGGAGGGGGAGTTTGTGGTCTCGCCTGATCAGGAGGCGGGGTAGAATGTACTTCTTGTTCTAAAACAGTGAGATGGGTGAGGCCTATGTTGAGAACAAAGATGTCATTAGCTACTCAAACTCTGAACAATAGAATGAGGGAGCAATAAGCTGGGTGACCGAAACAGGTGTATCACAAGCTATAAGTGTCTCAAAGCCAAACTGTGAAAGGCATAAGCCGATTGCTGACTGTCTCTCTGTAGATGATCTGAAAGATCTGAACTACAAAGGAGATGAGGTGAAGAAACATCAAAACCTCAAAGGGCTCCATAGCGCCTGGTCTGATATATCAGGGAATAGGGTGTGCATAAAGTATGACAGTATCAGAGCCAAGCAGGGCTCATAACCTAACGAGAGTGCCTGTTCTCATTTGTAACCAGCTTATAAGGTCTGGGTGCAGAGGTCTCTTCGTAAGAAGGATGTACTGTGGGAAACTCACAGTAACTATAGAGGTAGGTAACTTGAGGTAAGACTTGAGCAGTAGAGGGATTGCAGAGGACTCAAAGAATGAGGTAGTGATTTGAGTTAAGGAGAGCGATAGAAGGGAGCTCTCCTTATATACATACAGGAATGTTTGTATATGTATATGCACTGATCTGTGTGCAGTAAAAACTCTTTCTAAATATAGAAAGGAATGATATGATAGAAACAGGGAATGACTAAAGATCTGTGTGATGGATCTATGACTAAATGTGATAGTGTAAGTATGAAGATAAGATCTTTCATCTAATCAGTGATCTGAAGACAAAGTCTGAAGTAGAAATATCGCTGATTTCAACAAGCTCCTGTCACATAATCTGATGCATCTGATTCTAAGTGGTATTTGCAATCATTATCCAGATAAGCGAGGATGGGGGCTGTGGTAAAGGAGTGTTTGAGTGTATCAAACGCTTGTTGACATGAGGATGTCCATTCAAAGGGAATGTCTTTCTTTGTGAGATCATGTAGTAATGAGCATGCGACTTTTGTGTAATCTTGTATGAAGCAGCAGTAAAAGTTGGCTAAGCCAAGGAACAAATGAATGTGTTTGACTGTTTTAGGTATTGGCCAATCTAATATTGCTTTGACTTTTTCTTGATCCATTGTGATACCTTCAGTTGTCACAATCATTCCCAGCAAATCTATAGATTTGACTTTGAAGAAGCATTTCTCAGGTTTGACAAATAGATCATTTTCTGCTAGCCTTTTTAGGACTTCTAATACTATTTTATTATCTTTTTGTCATTGGTGTATGTGAAAATCATAAGATCGTCAATATATACTACAACACAAGGAAGATCATTGAAAAGGTTGTTCATCATAGTTTGAAATGTGGTGGTTGCATAATCTGAAGAACATAATGATGGGTTCGAAGGCACCCATGTGACAAACAAAAGCGGCCTTCCATTCATTTCCTTCTTTGATTCGGATGTTATTATATCCCCATCTAAGATTCATTTTTGTAAATAATTTAGCTCCGCGGAGTTTATCCACAAGTTGTGAAATGAGTGGTAATGGGTAATTGTTCTTAACCATATGGGAATTCAGGTATCAGTAGTCCTGAACCATCCGTTTCTTCCCATCCTTCGTTGGTACAAAGAAGACAGGAGAAGTCTGTTCAGATTTGGAAGGGTGTATGTAGCCTTTGCATAATTGGTCTTCCACAAATGCTGTGACTTCTTCTTGTTCTGTGGGAGAAAAGGGAATCAATCTTCCCTTTTTAGGTTTGAACATGTCTTTCAGGTCTATAGCGTGATTCCAAGGTTTTTGTAAAGGGATTCTCTTGCTTTCTTCTTTAGAGAATACATGAAGATATGCATGATATTCCTTTGGAACAAGTTCCACAGGTGTGGGAGTTTTCTTTTCTTCTTTTAGGGCTTTTTCCATTTTTGCTTTACATAATTGTTGGTGTTCAACATAGCATTGCACTGCATGCCTTTCTTTAGAAATAAGGTTTATATGGAAGTTGTCTGTGTCATCATTGTGACATTCATGTGGGCAGTGTGAGAGTGAGATTTCGCCAGTTTCCCAATTGATGTCAGGGTTGTGATTTTTCAGCCATGTGAATCCAAGGATGAGGTCATTTTTTCCAAGGTTTGTGATTTCGGCTTCTATTTCCTCATGGTGACCCTTGTAATCTATGATTAGGTCTGTTGCGTGTGATATTTCACCCACTTGGTTCTGTGTTCCATCAACATTGTATACTTTTATGGACCAAGCTAACTTCTTTCTGAGTAGCTTGTGTTTCTTTACAAACTCTTCATGTATAAATACTACATTGGCTCCAGAATCTAGAAGTGCATTTGCTTTTATGTATCCAATAGTGTCTTGTGGTGACACAAGTATTGGCATAATTATTTCTCTAGCTAATGTCATAGAGCATGAGAAATGTGGTTCTGGGTCTGAAGTTGTTTTTGAATTTATGGGTGAATTAAGCACAGAATCAGAGTTTCCACCATGCCTTTCCAAGGTTTTACCCCTGGGCATGCATCCGACTCGAATAGATTAGATTTGAAAGAGTTTACATGATTGTCTGAAATAGAAGTAGCTTGGTGAGACTGAGTGGCCAGATGGCTCAGTTCACTTTTGCTTTTCCCTGCTTCTTTTCTGACTCATACTTATTGTAAGAGAAGGCTTGGACTTCTTCTGCTGACATTCCTCTGATGTGTGCAAAAGGATCGGGTTGAACTGTGTTTTTGGGGTTTGAATTTTCCTTCTTTGTTTCTTTTGTAGTTGTGGTGCGGACTTTCCTTGAGTCCTCACATCCACTCTTGTGTCCATTGTACCAATGACATTTTGGACACTGATTCTTTGATTTCAGGCAATCCTGAGATCTGTGACCTGTGTCTTTACAATTATAGCACTTGTCGTTCTTTCTCATGATATTTCAGATTTCATCTTCTCTGAACCATCTGTCTTCTACTTCTGCATGACTTACATCCGTCACGTTTGGATCTTTCTTCTGGAATTTATGTGAGTTCCAGTTGCCTTGCAGTCACATGTAATTGAGTGCGTCCATTGCTAGTCCAGCTGTGCGGATGTTTCTGACATAATCCAAAAGTACTTCTGCTCTTTTTCCTTCTCAGAATATCTGATAGATAATGGCTTGTGAGATGTTTGCTTCTAAGAGCCGAATTGCATGGGAGTTGCTTAAATTGGCAACTTGATATAGTGCTTCCCATTTGATAAGGAAGTCTTTGATTTTCATTGAGCCTTGTTGAGCTTTTCTATTTCTGCTCTAGCTCAATCTTGTTGATTGGTGACCCTAAATAGACCTTCTAGGTCTGTGACTAATTCGGGCCATTTGTATCCCATGCCTTTCTTTAGGCAGGTTTGTGCGAAGGGTCCTGCATGTGTTCCTTTTAACCGTGAGAGCATGGCTAGTACTGCTTAATGTGAGCCGGGTAGGATAGTGATGTTGTTCACTAATAGCCATCCCTGCATTTTGGCCCACCATTCTTCAAATTTGTTTGGCTCACCCTTGAAGCTTCCAGGGTCTGCAAATATTTCTATTTTGGATGAAGAGCCTGTTTTTGTGTTTTTGCTGGATGATGCACCAGATAAGGTAGCTATTGTATCATTTGCTGCTTCCAAGTCATGCATGAGTGTGAGTATTTTTTGTGCTGCTGCTGCCAGCTTATCTTGGACCCAAATGCGGTCTGTGTTTATATTGGTGAATTCTTGGAGAATGGCGGTTAATTTATTGTTGAAGTCTAAAGAGTCGTCAGAGAGCGTGTCTATGATTGCTTGTGACATGGTGTTGGTTTACCAGGTACCAGTTCCCATGTTCATAGTGTTTGTAGCTCCCATAGCTTCGCTGAAGGCAGTAAGCAAATAGACCATGAGGGTATAACTCTTTTTGGTAATGGTAGATCCTCCTTGGTTCTTCTTGTTGATGTTTTTGTTGTCAAGAAGGTTTTGACCAGTCTGAGGATGTGTGTGAGTGTTGTTGCGGCCATTATCTCCTTCTGAGTTCTTTGTCATTACTTCCTCCTTGATATGGGAAACTGCGACTGAAAAGTATACTGGCTTTGAATGAGCCTGGGTGGAATATATTATGTAAAGGGGTGTAAGGATGATGGTACAGAGGGTAAATGTGATTCCATAAAGCAAGTATTGCATAAGGTACTAGTAGGGTGCGTAGCGCGCGGGTTTCTTTAATGCATCTCTGGGATGGAGTTTCGGGCACTGTACTGCTGGGTGGTCTATGTGGTTCCACCTTTGTCTGAATATCCTATTTCCCTTCCTAGATGCTATCTGAGGTGGCAGCGAGTACTGGTTGGGATCAGATGACTCCCTGATGAAGGGTGGCAGTGATGTGAACTGTATTGCTGGGAAGTCTGCTGCTTCCTCTTTCACCTCCTCTTTTACATAGAGAAGTACTACTATGGTCAGTTCCCTCTTGACTTCTGGACCGGGGGTGCTACTTCCCTCTGTGCTCGACTCTGGCTCTTTGTCTACCAGCTGCACGATCTCCTCTAGGAGCTTGTCATCCGAAGCCCAACTAAAGAATGCTTTGTCAACATTTGAAGTTGACATTGCCCAAGCTAAAACAGCTGGCTCTTCATCTAGGTCCTGAACCTGCCCAAGACCAATGAATATCCCTCTCAACTCTTCTTTCAACTCTCTCTGCACCTTAGTAAGTGTCTAGCAGATAAACCATCCAGGGGCTAGCTCCCAAAGGCTGCGAGTAGGGAAGAGGTTCTAGGGGTAGATTGCACTCGAGGTACATTAGCATCGATGTTCACTTCATTTTCTGAGGGCCAATCAGTAGCTTGGAAGGAGAGACCTACTTGTGACTAAGTGAGGTCACTACTAGAGGTCTAGGCTGATGTGGCTGGCTCATTAAGAATGGTAGTAGGGGTAGTAAAGTTCTAGTGAAACAAGCCTAAGACTTGAGCTTGTGAAAGTGTAGAAGAAAGAGGCTAAGTCACTCAAGAGAGGCAAAAAATCCAAGAGAACTACTGGAGTCTCTGGAGGCAGCATCAAGCCTTTATATACTAACTAGTGTTTGTACATGTTTGTATCTATTTCCTACTAGGGAAGTTGTACGACGATAAGGGAAAAATCAATGATTGGTGGATAAGAAATGGCAGTGTGCCATGTGTTGAGCATGAGGCATTATTGTTGATAAGGAATCAGAATAAGTCATAAATAAGAGATAAGGCACAGCCTTGATATTGGAAATGAAAGATAGAAGCATAAATGTAGCAGCCAATCGAATTGGGTTCCGAGTACAGCCTTACCATGTGTAGGTCACATGACCCAGGAAAGTAAAGATCAAGTTAGAAAACATAAGGTAAAAAGTTAGAGTGACTGTCAAAGTTAGGGGTAAAAGTCAAGATCGTAACAGTCTGATGTCTAAGGTATAACAAAATATATAATCAGATAATTTGACCATCAGAATGGAAGTGGCTGATCCTTCTGTTGTCAGACTTGCATTATCTGGAACATCCTGTCTAATATTGATGCCTGAAATATAATTACTGATCATAGTATAACATGTTTGCCAGTAATTTGGACAGAAATAAATCATAGTAAGGAAGAATGGTCATTATAATATCATTCTTGTACTAAGCATATTGTGGAAGTTAAGTGATAACAAAGCTTTGTCATCATATTTCATGTTTATATTGCTGTATCATTGCTATCTGGGAATATCTTTTCTTCTCCATTTCCCTGATAGGCTGATATACAACATATGACTATCACTCAATGCCAGCATTAACAGCAATGTACCATGATGACACTGATGCCACCACCTCAGACAATAATGTACCGCCATGAGAGCAGCATCGTGATCACCATGACAATGACAACAACAACAGAAGGACAATAACAAGCTATGTACTTGTTGGGTACCTGACCAGTGAGCAGACCCAACACTCATGATGGCACTGATGGGCTACCACCTCAGACATCAACGTACTGCCATGAGAGTGGTGTTGTGACTACCACAACAATGATGACAATGACAGGAGGATGATAATGAGCTATATACTTGTTGGGTACCTGACCAGTGAGCAGACCCACCAATCAGCAAACCAACCTTTGTCTAGACAGACCTGGACAGCTTGACAGTGTTCTCTAGTGTTAGGGGTGTTGTTTGAGGGGTAGTAACTCCGAGACTCAGAGTTACTCAGGGTCGGACAGGCGTCGGCTTCAACGTATGTGTTGTGCCCTTGCTGTAAGTCTTGCCTTGGTATTTGCGGGGATCAGAGTACGGAGTTAGACTAACACTTAATAGTGAAGTCGAGTAAGAGTAAGAGATAAGGGTAGACCGTCGAGGTCTCGGAGGTCAGAGGTCGGAGTTGATCGGGAGTGATCGAGAGGATAAAACTAATATTCAGACTAAAGAATACAGAGGTGGAGTATGGGAGTTTTATATACGGGAGTCGAGTGTGGATTAGTAAACAGAGCAGTGCGGATTTGTAAATATGAGTAAGATGGGAAATCAGGAGAGAGATAACCGGAGTGAAAACGGGACAGGAACATAGCCGGAGCTGTGCTCGTAAGCGAGACACAGGTATAGTACAAGAATGAAGACTAATACTAAAGGAGATAACGCCGGAGTAACCGGAGTTGTAAGTCCGAGATGGTGCGGAGTAGAATCTAAGAGAAACGAAGTGAAGATGTGCGGAGATGATCGGAGATGGAAGTCTGGGATATGACAGTATCCCCCTCTTAGGCCTGAACCCATGAAGGCCATAAAAGGAAACAATACTTATCAAAGCGGGGATCAGCGAACAATAGTGTGGTTGCGCGGAGTTAGTTTGGGACTCCGATGTGGGACCATATATAAGTCCGGGTGGGCGCTCCTCGAGTTCGTTAACTTCTTTTTTCTTTAAAAAAATGTCTAACTTTGTCGACATTGAAAACTGGTCCGACGATCGCCTCAAGGAGGGCGACGACGACAGCAACAAGCTGTTCACAGCGAAGGCAGCGGAGAGGCGGTGTCGAGTGAAAGTGCGGAGGGAAGCGGAGGAGCGGAGGAAGGCAGAGGAGGAAGCCAAGAGGAAGGCAGAGGAGGAGGAGAGGGTTCGAAGGGCGGAGGAAGCGAGGAAGGCCGTGGAGGAGAGGCGGTTGAGGGAGGCCGAGGAGGCGGCCAAGAAATGGGTGAGTAATAAGTACAGTCACACGATGCGGAGCTGACGGAGTTGACTTAGGCCGAGGAGATCCAAGCGGAGCAAAGTGCTCCAAGGCCCAAGCCCAGGCCCAAGGGCAAGGGCAAGGCGAAGGCGTGGGAACCATGCACTCAGTGCATTGCGGCGGGGACAGAGTGTGAGCCTGGAGAAGGGAAGAAGGGAAGGGCGTGCGCGGCTTGCCAGCAGGGCAAGCACAAGTGCGAGCAACCTGGGGAGGAGACAGAGAAGAAGCGGAGGAAAAGGACGGAGGACAACGCAGGGCTGAAGAGGAAGAAGGCCAGGTCCGAGTCGGTGGAGATAATCGAGGTGCGGACAAGCGGGGACTGGAGCAGCGCAGGGTCGAGCGGAGCTGGGGACTCAGAGGTGGCGGCTGCCTTACTAAGGCAGATCGCCAAAATCTTCGAGTCCCAGTCCCGGAAGTTGGGACGGCTCACCCACCAAATGGAGAGGGTCGCGGACAGGTTCGAGGAACTCGTGTTCCTGAAGGGATCGGGGTGGGGTTCCAGAGTTGGAGGAGGAAGAGGAGTCGGACGATGAGGGGGAAGCAATAGGCATCTGCGTGGGTATACCCCGGGGTATCGGAGGTCGTACCCATACCCATACCCACGATTTACCCAGACCCACGCCGTGGGTATGGGTATATCCGTGGGTCAGTGAGGGTACGCTATGGGTTGGGTAAACCCACGGGTTACCCATGGGT